>BJCM01129912.1:0-28068 GCA_018326385.1 Flaveria bidentis | reverse complement strand
GTGGCTCACTAACTTGTCGGCTAATGATGTTTACACCTTATACAAGTGGCCACTGTTCTATGACGCGCAAGACATTGTACAAGCCCTCCAGTTTCAAAATATTATAAGGCTTTGTTTTGTATTTGAGATACATGCTGGAGCTACAAGAGAGGAGAATTACAAGAAGTTTGAAGAACTGTTGAAGAATGTTAAACAATAAAGTAAACTAGGTCCAAGGGGGAGTTTGTAGATACATGTGTACCTAGTTTAGGAGCTCAAATGTAAAATGTCTTTCATGTCTTACATATATGTAATAGAATGGGTACTGAATGAAATATAATGTGTGGTTATGCTTATTATGTTGAATATTTCATTGCTTGTTATGTAATAACGCGTGGTTGAACTAATTATATAGGTTTGTGGTTGTTTACATAGTTCTTAGTCTAGAATGGTTAAGAAATATGTTTAAACTTAGTCATGTGAAGTTCATTTGCGAATGTCCCATACTAATAGACCATACGCATGAACAACTTCATGCCAATGAACCAGTCGCACGACTGAACTAGGAGTCTGGATCAGTCGAACGATTGTGACATGAGATTGACTCAGTCGTACGACTGAAGACTCAGTTGTGCGGATGGAACAATCGTATGACTCAGTTGCACGAATGAGAAACCCTAACCTATAAATACCCCTTAATTCATGGAAAAACATAACAATTCGAATCCCTACATACTAAATCGTACCCTAGGCGTCCAGAAACTTTAGAGAACCTGTTCCAAGTTCATAGATCACAATAAATCGTTTTGCAATCATTCTTAACGTCTAGATTCATTCTAAGATCGATTCTACGCGTGATCACACTGATTGGATCACCAATCAAATAGGCTTCCACACTATTTGAGTTGGTATACACGTAAATCAATTAGTACTTCATCCGTACACGGTCCCAACAAGTACATCTTTTAAAATTTCTGGGTGTTACAAGAATCATCCAAAACACAAAGACAATAGTCAAAGAAGACTGGTGTTCATAGTTCCCTTGAAGCAACACCTCAAAGCAAACATCAGCATTAGCCTCAACATCAACATCAAAATCAACAAGCATCAATTCCAAGAAATAGCAACATCCATTAAATTAGAAGATCAATAAGTTTGATAAACCAATGGATGCTCTTACCATTATTCTTCAAACGAAAGAACAAAAGGCAGTATTTGCAGCTTTTTCAACTAGTTTTAAAGCTTATCTTGGTGCAAACTTGACACCATCACATATCATTTTAAAAGATCTAGATGACCTTCCACCAAGAATTATATAAGTGATGGAACTTAAATGGTCCATAGCTATGATTACCTATAGATCCAATAGATTTCATCAAAGAACTAGGGGTCAAATGATTGACAAGAAGACCAAAATTGGTTTTGACAAGTCAAAAGTGAGGTGTTATAATTGTCAACTGTATGGACACTCCTATAGGGAATATCAACAACCTAGATCAAACAAAAACAATCAACAACCACAATCATCCTTTAGCTATCAACCAATCATACCAATTCCACCACCAATCAGCATACCAATTGCTCTCGCACTACCTCAAATCTTTAAATCATGCGCTCATGGCACAACTTGAAGAAAAACTCATAGAGATCAAGAAGGAGGTTAAATAGAGTCTCTATATTTAAGCATGCATTAATGAAGTTACAAGATATAAAGAGCATGCTCATCAGCTTTCTATGAAAGTAATTGAAATGACCAATTTAAATCATGGTCTGAAAATTGAAGAAAAATATGAAATTAAGATTTTGTCATTTAAAAATGATTTAGATAAGGTGTTATCTGAAAAGCTCATACTAATATCCTAGTTTAACAGCTCTTTGAATCTTCAACATAACAAAAAAACACATGTGTTGATACATCATGTTCCTAGTTTATGTTCTTAATGTAAAAGTCTTTCATTTCTTACACATGTGTAATGTAATTATTCAGTGAAATATGATATGTGTTTGATGTTTATTTATCTTTGATTATTTCATATTATTATTGTGTTAAGTATAAGTCATATGTGTGAACTTCATATATAGGTTTGAGTTTGATGTACACAATTTTAAGTCAATATGATTGGGAAATGTATTAAACTTAGTCGGGTGATTATTCATGCTAATGGACCATACACATGAATGAATCATACTAATGAACCAGTCGCACCACTAAACCAGGAGACTGGATCAGTCGTATAATTGAGACATAAGATTGACTCAGTCACACGACTGAATCTTCAGTCGTGCGTATGACTCAATCGCATGAATCAGTCACATGACTGAACCATGGTAATGGTTCAGTCGTACGAATGGAAACTACAAACCAATAAATACCACTTAATTTGTGAAAAAACATAACACTTTGAGAGATACTTCGAATATACATACACCCTAGCCATCTAGAGCGTCAAGAATTCCCAATCCAACTTCATAGTTGTTCTTGATTGATTTCTATTCATTCTTAATGTTTTTTTCATAGTTAGATCAATCGGGTAACCATTCTCACTAATTGGATCGCCAATCAAATAGGATTTTACACTATTTGATCTGGTCTCAAGCAGAATCTGTTAGTACTCCGTACGTACTCGGTCCTAAGAAGTGTTATCAGAGCATTGGCTCTTGATTTTGCCTGGATTCGATTAGTTTTGGTGTTAAAACCTTCACTTTAAATCAAAAGTGTCACCACTTTACTTCTAATGGTGTTTTCGACGTGTGCATGCATTAAATTTTTGTTTCTTCATCATACAGCAGATTAGGTCTTCTAGTAAACTCATATTCAGTGTCAAAGTGCCAAAATATTCGATTTTACAAACACAACAGCCTTTAGTCACACGATTGGTCCATTTGTACGATTGATCTCATTCGTATACTCCATTCGCACGACTGAACATAATCACATCTCTCATTCACACAAGTGAAACTCTAGTTGGTTGATTCCAATCGTCTTATTCATATGCACGACTGAATAAAATCGCATGGTTGAATTCATTCGTATCCTTCATTCGCATGAGTGTCCCATACGCATATCCCATTTGCCCGAGTGAAACTATCCTATTCTAAGTGTACTAAGTTCAAAGCAATGGAAGACCAATTTACTGCATTTACTGCTGGAAAGGACACATGCATCCAGAACCTACTTCTTTTGTAGAATGAGATTGGAAATCATAATAAATTGCCAAAGTTGTTAACATTGGATGAATATCCACTGTGGAAAAAATGGTTTGAAATCTACTAAATGGAGTTGACACAAATCTTTGGACATCCATTGAGACTAGGTACATGGTACCAACCAGTGCTAATGGAGTCAAGTTGACCTTGGGAGGAATGAGTGAAGCCCAGAAGATTCTATTCAATGCTGAAAAACAAGTGTATGCCTTGTTGACTCAGACTATACCTAAGGACATCTTTCATCAGTTCTTTGAGAACAAGCAGGCAAAGAAGTTATGGGAGGCATTGGAGAAGAGATATGATGGAAATGCAACTCTAAAAGCACTAAAGGCAAAAGCTCTTAAAAAGGAGTTTGATAATTTTTCTTCAATCGGGAATGAAAGCTTAGATGACATCATTGATCGATTTTATCATCTGATGAGTAAATTGCACACTCATGGTGTGACCATATCTATGGAAGATAAAGTATCTAGCTTTGCTAACAATTTACCAGATTAATGGGATCTATTTGTGTCTAATCTGAGACAAAATGAAATTCTTGCTACCTTAGACATTAATGATTTCATCTTGAAGTTAAGGGAGGAAGAACTACGGATGAAGTACAAGTCAAAGAAAGGATCCTATGTTCAGAATCCTTCATTATATAATTCAGTTCCAACTCCAGCTGTTTCAGGAGCACCGCTGCAAACGGTATTTGTGTCTAGCTCCTAAAATTCTTCCTAAAGCAATGTAACAGGAACCAGAATGTCAGGGTCATCTGGAACCCAATACATAGTTCTTGCGGTGAATACTACAAAGTTAAAGACTAAGAATCTCAGAAATGTAATAATCGAAGTAGCTAAAGAGCACATGGACCTTCTAGCAGCTGTTGTACAATCTTATGATGGTTTAGTTGCTGGTAAGATTGGAAATTGTCATCTTGCGGATGAGGACTATGAGCAAGTTGATGAAAATGAGCTTGAAAGAATGGATATAATGTGGGCCTTGGCTAGTGCTAAGAGAAGAGCAAAGAAGTTTGTGAAAAAGACGAGACAAAATCTACCTGCCACTAAAGATACGACTATTGGTTTCAACAAAACCAAAGTCACGTGCTTCAACCGTTGTGAAAAAGGTCACTTTAAACGGGAGTGTCTAAAGCCAAAGAAAACTAGAAATGGAAATCAATTTCCTACATTCAACCGTCAAGAAAAGGATAAGATTCGAACTTCATCATCAAGTAAAGAGACAACGGCATTGACAGCTCAAGGTGATGATGGTTAAGACTGGTCTTTCCAATTTTTTTACGAGGGTGACCTAAACATTGCTTGCATTGATACATTGGATGATGGATCTGCAAGTGAAGGAGATATCATAGTTGAGCAACTTTCAGATATCGAAGAAGCTATAAATGTTGTTGATTATCTGGTTGGTGAAGAGCTTAGTGCTTCGAAGTCGAAATATCCAGTCACCAAAAAGTCTACAACTGCTTTAATGGTTGATTCATCTAACTCCTCATAGGGTGTCCGCTACAACGCTATCACTAATACCTGGATTATTGATAGTGGGGCGTCTAGGCACATGACTGGGAATTCGTCTCTACTTTTCAATGTCAAAAAAATTAAAGGGGGACATGTATCATTTTCTGGGAACAAAGGAGGTTACATCACCACTCAAGGCGAAGTGGGAAACGAGAAAGTGAAGTTTGACAAGGTCAACTACGTTCAACAACTGTGAAACAACTTGCTTTTTGTCTCCTAGATCTGTGATAAAGGATTCAAAGTTTTGTTTGACAACAAGAAGTGCTACATGTTGAAGAAGGATTATGTTATCGAGGAAGATAAAGTTCTAATGTCAACTTTAAGATATAACGATTTGTATGTCTTGGATCTATCAAAAGCCTCCACAACTAAGCACACTATCCAATGTTTCTTGTCAAAGGCAACAGAGAGGGATTCAGTCTCTTGGCATAGGAGAATGGGACACATTAATCCTAGGAAAATGAATCATCTGGTACAAAATGATTTAGTGAACGGAGTAATTGTCAAGAATTTCTAGCTCCCAAATTTTTGTGTAGCATGTAAGAAAGGGTAACAGATCTAGAAGTCACACAAGGAAAAGAAAGTAAATTCTATCAATATTCCTCTCGAGCTTCTACACATGGATCTATTTGGCCCAATCAGCACTAAGAGCATTGCTAGAGATCTGTACTGTTTTGTAGTAACTGATGATTACTCAAGATTCTTTTGGGTGATGTTTCTGAAATCCAAATCAGAAACATTTGAATCATTCAAACATCTAGTAACTACTTTGGAATAACTCTACAAGCTGAAAGAAAGAAAGATTCGATCAGACAACAGAACAGAGTTCAAGAATCAATGGATGCAGGCATTCTGTAGAGAGAAAGGAATTATTCATCAATTTACTTCTGCATACACTCCACAGATAAATGCGGTTGCTGAAAGAAAGAATCAGAGCCTGATAGAGACAGCTAGAACAATGTTAGCCGACTCTAAACTGCCTATTCAATTTTGGAACAAGGCAGTGGTAAATGCATGATACACTCTCAATCGAGTCTTAGTGGTCAAACATCATGGAAAAACATGTTATGAATTGCTCTAGTGACGTAAACCAAACTTGCCACTGACACTTCTGAACCTCATACTCCAACACCCATAGATACTGAACCTGAGATTCAAATCTAGACACTGAAGTAGCTGTTCCCACCACTCCCGGATCTCGAATTAATGTGTATCATCCCCTAGATAGCATCATTGGGGATGTTCTATCAGGAGTTCAAACACGAAATCAGCTATACTCAACTGATTATGCTGCAGTTTTGGAAAAAGGTTATCTACACGATGGTGCATATCGATGTTTTATGTCACAGTTTGAGCCAAAATATGTAAGTGAAGCCTTAAACGACGAGGCATGGGTTAATGCCATGCAAGAAGAACTCCTTCAATTCACGAAGTTAGGAGTATGGACTTTTATGGATAGACCAAAAGGTGTAAAGGTGATTGGCACTAAATGGGTTCTTAAATGTAAGAGAGATGATCAAGGAGTCATAATCAGAAACAAGGCTAGGCTAGTTGTTCAAGGGTTCAGATAAGTAGAAGGCATTTATTACAATGAAGTGTTTGCACCGGTGGAAAGGATGGAAGCAATTCATATTTTCTTAGCCTATGCATCCTACATGAAGATTAAAGTTTATCAATTGGATGTGAAAAGTGCGTTTCTTCATGGTGAAATTCGTGAAACGCTGTACGTCAGTCAACTGGTAGGATTTGAGGATCCGTATCATCAGGATAGAGTCCATAAATTGGACAAGGCTCTATACGGGCTTCATCAAGCTTCACGAGCCTTGTATGAGAAACAATATACTCATCTGTTGAAACATGGTTTTCGTAGAGGAGTCATTGACTGCATGTTGTTCATCAAAGATAAAGATGATGATCTACTACTGGTACAAATATATGTGGATGACATCATTTTCAACTCCAAAATTGAAGCTTTGTGTAAGGAGTTTGAATCTGTTATGAAAGCTTAGTTCGAGATGAGTGCTATGGGAGAGATGAAGTTCTTTCTTGGATTACAGGTGGATCAGACACTAAAAGGAATCTTCTTGCATAAGTCCAAATATGTAGGAGATAACCTTAGTCGTTTCGACATGGAGAATGCTACGGCTGCTGGAACACCACATCCCACGAATCACGTTGTGGCACCCGATGAGAATGGTGATTTGGTCGATGCCACTATGTACCAAGGAATGATCAGATCCCTTATGTATCTCACAGCATCTTGTCTTGATATTATGTATGCCACATGTCTCTATTCCAGATATCAGGCTAAACCGAAAGTAAACCATCTAATTGGAGTTAAAAGTATCTTTCATTATCTGAAAGGTACTCCAACACTCGGCTTGTGGTATCCTCATGATGATGACTTTGAACTTACAGCGTATAGTGACTTGGATTATGGTGGTTGCAAAATGAATTACAAGCCAACATCACCTGGATGTCAGACGGTTAGTCACCTAACAATGTAAGAAGTAAACACATGTTGCTTTGTCAACATGTGAAGCTGAACATGTTGTTGTTGCAAGTTGCTGCTCCCAAATTATTTGGATTCAACAGCAAATGTGAGACTACGGCTTGAAATTTTCTAACAACCCTATATTTGTTGATAATTCTGCTGCGATTGCTATCACTAAAAATTCGGTCCAACACCCAAAAACTAAACACATTGGTAAAAAATATCACTTTATATGTGACTACTTTGAAAAGATATTAATCGATGTCGTTAAAATTAATACTGATTTTCAACGCGCCGACCTCTACACAAAAGCATTTGACAAACCTTGATTTTTATATCTTTTAGAGGTAAATGGCGTGAAAAAGAAAAGTTAGGTGATTCAAGAAAAATAAAGCTCTTAGTCCAACAAGTCTGTTCTTATTTTATTAATTATTATTTATTTTTTTCCTTGGTTATGTTTTAATGTCATCCAAAATCCAAAAACACAAAAAGATTTTAGGTTTTAGAATTTTAGGGGGAGAATAGATTAGTTTCAGTATTTATTTAGTTTCAGTATTTAATTACATAAAAAAAACAAGTGCTGGAAGATTAGCTGAAAGAAATGAAATCAAATCTGTGATATGGATTCAAAATTTATGAAAAATGAATGTACCAAGGAAACAAATTATTTGTGACAACAAAAAGGATTTAAATGTTCAAAATGCAAGATTGAAATTACAAGTCTGAGAAGTCTAAGAAAAATTAAGAAAAAGTGATAGTACACTGGTATGCTAATGAGGTAACACATAGAAAGCAGACCTAGGGGTTGTTAGTCCATCATATGATGTGTCAGTATATTCAACACAATAAACAAGTAGACTTCATTGGTAAATAAAATTCAAACTAATATGTTCAACTTACCGTGGGTTCTCATCTAATCCCTGGTTAACATAATCAACGCATTTCCAATAAGGGGTGTCGAGCAAAAATATATGCCACAAATATGTGCGGATGACGATAAAAAATGAGCAAAGCACATGAATAAATGATTAAGCGCAATCAAGCAAATAATACTTTTGTTGGTGCGTTATGTGCAAAAGAAAAAAAAATTCTATTCTCAAACAAGAAGATAGGTTGTGTGCCTCTCTGCTGTGCTATGGCACTGACCTGAGGACAAGCATAACCTAAATATTCTAGAATTCATTGTTGTTTGCGCCTCTCTGCTATGCGATGGCCCTGACCTGAGGTTTGGTATCTCTTTGAAAGCTCTTACAATAGTTTCTTCTTGTCAAATACCTGTATACTACTCAAAAATCTCCTGAGGAATGTTGATTACCATATAAGTGTAGGATCCACAAATGTTTGTTAAAATAATTTAACCTAAAGAATCACCAATTTGAGTCTAAAATCTGTGTATGGATTTAAGTGGATAAATATACTGACAATCATTGTGGCTGCAACTCTCGATAGTCAAAATCATTGCGTACATCTTATAGCTCTAGTATGATTTCCTTAAAGTGCTATTGACTCTTAGACATATGAAAATCTTTTATCAAAGTACTTAAAGAGGGTCCTAAATGATTATGATAGACATGTATGATTCCATATGAATCCATCCAGAAAGGATAAAATTAATTGAAGTTGTTCTTCTCAGGAGAAAAAACAGTAAGATGATGTCTGAAAATTATTTAGTCCACCTCAAACCAAAATCACATAAATATGTCTTCTTTTCTTTTAATTATAGTTGTCTTTTTGTTTTTGTTTTACTGCTTTGCGTAAATGTCGGACTAAGTAACTAGATAAACACTATGAATCACAAAGTAAAAGGATTACGTCTGAGGTGATCAAATGTTTTAAATTAAAAGGATCACATCTGAGGTGATCAAACGGTTTTCAATTTAAAAGGATCACGTCTGAGGTGATCAAACGGTTTTCAATTAAAAAGGTCATGTCTGAGATGATCGTCGCTCATAATGTTATATATCAGAGCTTAAATTTTAAGTGTTTGGAAGTGTATGATGTCAAACTCATAAGTATGAGCCAATCGTACGATTGAACCATAAGTATGAGCCAATAGTACATATGAACCATAAGTATGAACAAATCACACGATTGGACTATGAGTATGGGAACAAGTCACAAGATTGGACCATGAGTATGAACAAGTCACACGATTGGACCATGAGTATGGAAACAATCATGTGACTGGATTATAAGAATGAACCACTCGTATGACTAGATGAAGGAGTCTAAGCCAGTCACACAGCTGAACCCCATTCGCACGTTTGAATCATGCGTATGGGTACAATCGCACAACTGAATCTTCAAAATAGTATAAATAAGGGGGTTAGTCGGTTGTATACTTTACCATTGTTCAAAACTCTCAAAAACCGCTCATACGACGACACTCTGCTAAAATTTTGTTTAACTGGTATTACTGCTTGATTGTGATCCTAATGGGTTTCCCACTTATCACAGGTACTGTGAAACTGAAATCAACCCAAATGAAGGGCTTAGTCGAACCCTAAATGACCGAATATGTAAAGATCAATAATCGGGACTAAACTCTTAAAAAGACCTATTAAATGGACACTAATGGTGATTTAACCAATACTAAGTGTTATTTCAACTCTTTGCGGTCCAAATGAATCTAAACACGAAGTATAATGTCACGTCTTTACAAAGTTTCAAATCTATGATGTTCAACAGTGAGATATACGAATGGACACGCTGATGAACTTGAGTCGCCAAAACTAAGCCAGGCGCATGATATAATCGCCCGAGTGAATCATGCGTATAGGTTCAGTCGCATGACTGACTAAACCGCATGGCTTAGTGTACGACTAAGCTTAGTCGCAGGCTCAATCGTATGACTGAACTCAATCGTACGACTGAACTCAGTCATATGGCTATTGAATTAATAGATCAAAATCATTCAATATTCAACTGTTATGTCTAGAAACTAATCTAATGTATATATTTCTTGTGTTGCAGCAATATGGATGAAAGATGGACGATGAGCACCAAGCACGACATATGTGCACATCTCGATGCTAATTCCCGAAACGCCTCTGAGTTCACTGGGATTATTGCTTTCCTACGTAGATCGAGGATCTACAAGACCATCTCGACTCTAGGCACACCATACAAATCTCTTCAGCAGGCCTTCTGGGAAAGTGCCTCAGTTGACTGGTCGGTGGAGCCTTACTGTATCTCGAGCACCCTTTTCGGACAAGACATTGAGATCTGTGAAGAAAACCTGAAGAGAGTCCTAGAATTGGGGGAAGACGGAGCCCATCCAACTAATCTGCATCCACTGACTGTGCATGGTAGCTTTCTAAGGATCAAGTACGCTAGAGACATCAATTCAAGCGTACTGAACAAGAGAAACATGTGCCCACAATTCAAATGCTTGGCACATGTGATATTAAAGTGTATTGCCATGCATGGAGGATTTGATGAAATGTCGGACCAAATCCAGAATGCATACGTTGCACTGGTACTAAACCACCCGTTTAGTTTTTCTCACATGCTCTTCTCTTATCTGATCGAGAACCTTAAAGTCAATGGCAAGGAAGGCTTCTTTATGTATCCACGCTTCTTACAAATGATCATAGATGAGAAGCTTCCTATGCTGCCAAAAGAGAGAGATGATGTAGTGTTGCTTGAGGTGATGGATGATACCACCTTAAGTAGGATGAAAGTATACCGGGGGAAGCATGTGAAGCCCCCGATTAGGAGATTGTTTGGGCATCTAGCCAATGAAGACTACGTGGCGCCTGCTCGCAAGAAATGGCGTCACGATGATAGTGATTCTGATGTTAAGCCTATTGTAGTACCAACTGAAAAAGAGGAAAATGATGATGATGATAAGGATGATGGTCAAGGTGGTGGAGATACTGGTCCGAGTAAATCAAGGGCCATTGACACATTCTACAATATCTCCACCATCTCCACATGGTACATCTGTTGCACCCGGTGGATCTGAGCATGCTGCCTTCTGCCAGGACTTCTTGTTAGATGAAGAAGCAAAATATGAGGATGAGCCTCTAGTCAGGCAGTTCGGTAGCCGGGTTATGGCTACCGAGAAAAGGAAAGAGGCGGTTGGTGGACGCTAAGCTAGGTCTAAAGGTGGTGATACTAATTTCACTGATCCAACGTACACACCCGACCAGTCGATCCCCCTATCTCCAAGGGCACAAGGAAGAAGAGGATGGCCCAACCCCACGGCCAAAAGAGTAAAAGGCAATGGATCACCCTCATCACCACCACTACCTCAACCACCACCATTGACTCAGCCACCACCACACCCACTACCATCTCCACGACCACCGATACTACCACCACCACTCAAACACTCAACACAACCTCACCTACAATACCCATCACAACTCCACCACAATCCACTCCCATTCCTCCTCCCATTTTCACCACATCCACCATGACAACCTCCACTCACCAAGCTGGTACATCCACCCAATCCCGATTTACATCTGGCTCTACTCTACCCACTGTCGGGTTAGAGGAACAACGAGCGAGCCTAAAGTGACTTGTGCTAAAGCTACTCGCAACAGATGATCTGAGATCTAATCAAATAAACCAGCTGATGGCAGTCAATGCCACCTAATCCAAGTAGATAGCTCAGCTCACTAAAAAGAATGTGATGTACGAGAGAGTGTTAGGCTGAGCTCACCATGCACTGAAGAGTCAAAATGATCTGGCGATGGAGTTGGCGAAATGAATTAAAGGATTGGAGAAGAAAAACAAGAGGATTATGCTAAAGTTGAAGGGGAGAAAGGGTGAACCCCTAAAGATCAAAGGAAATAGTGATAATGAAGAAGATGACGATGATAAAACTTCTGATGATGAATTAGAAGAAGATGATGATGATGAGGAAGTTGGAGTGAGTGGGAAAGACAAAAGAGAAGATGATGACAATGAGGATGATAAGGAAGGTGATGCATCTGCATCAACCTCAAGCCAAGCTGTACGGGAGAGGCGCTAAAAAAGAACCTTATCATCTGTAGCTCCAGCTGGAGAATCTCAGGAGTAGGGAAAGAGTGATGCTCAACAGCCTGAGGACTATGATATTATACCCCTTCAGCAAGTCAAGACTTAGCTCACTATGATTCTTGATTTGCAAGGGATAGTAAGAAGGTTTGTGAGCTATACACCCGAAGAAGGAGAGATCATCCATGATCTGACAGATGAGCAGCTGGCTGATATTTTCAGATTAAATCTAGATTAAATTGCCCAAGATGCTCCAGAAGATGATGTCTTAAGTGATGAGGAGATACAAGATGTGGATGAAATAGAGATTGAAGATGTCACTGCTGACCACTATCCTGAGTACACTGACCCTGAAGGCAACGTTATCCCCAACTTGGGTGAAACTTTTGGCAGTGATACCTTTGATAAGCTAGAGGAAATGGAGAAAGAAAAAGTGAATGATGAAAGTAAAGCCCAAGCTTCTCATGAAAATGTTGATATTATGAAAGCTGAATGGGTAGCTTGTTTTGCTGAAATGAAAGCCCAATGCACACATCCAAAGCAAAATCCCTACACCAAACTTTACAGAGTCAAGAGACATGAGAAAGTGTCAGGCAAGATTTTCACGTGGGCATATTTTAAAGACTTGGAAGTTTATGCTGTTAAAAAGGAGAATGGGATTGAATACTTCAGATATCCACATGATCTCAAGACACTTCCTGGGTTTGAGCACAACCGACTGGCATGCTTAGATCTTTTGTATGCCAACCCGAGAAAGATGTCAGGATGGTTTGAGGCAGCATTGAAGATAGAATACCACACCAGATGGGTAAACTTCAGACCTTAACAACCCAATAGGTTCATTGATAAGTCTGAAGTTGATCCTATATTTGGAAGGCCTAAAGTAGTGTGGAAGTGGAGTCCCCCACGCACAATGACCAAGGTTCCCTTACCGGAAATGCCTCAAGACTTCACTCCACACTTCAAATGGTGGTATTATGATTGGAGGACAGGGGAAGTGGTCATGGTTCTGAACAGAGATAGGAAGATAGAGACTATTAGGGTATTTGACCCAATGTGGCTTACTAACTCGTCTGCAGATGATGTTTACACTTTATACAAGTGGCCACTATTCAATGACACACAAGATATTGTACAAGCTCTATAGTTCTAACATGTTAAATGACTATGCTTTGCATTCAAGATACACACAGGAGTCACCAGAGAAGAGAAGTACAAGAAATTTCAAGAACATGTGAAAAATGTTAGAAAATAGACTAAACGTAATGGGTTCAAAGAAAGATCTCTCAAGCTTATGAATAACAGATTGAACCACAATAGAGCTAAAACTTTGCTCAAGAAGTACTAAAGATCCTAGAAGAAGGTGATGACCATGATGTTGAAACTAAGCTTCTAGTGCATCTGCAGTTTGATAAATTCAGCTTGATTTGGTTTCAATATTGGAGCAATTGCATGCCACGAGAGGAACATCAAAAGAGAGACAAAAGAACTTTGAGAAAAGCACTAGAGCAACAACAAAAGAGAGACAGAAGAACTTGGAGAAAAGCATGTCAGACAATAGGATAAACTAGGTCCAAGGGGGAATTTGTTGATATATCTTGTTCCTAGTTTATGTTCTTAATGTAAAAGTCTTTCATTTCTTACACATGTGTAATGTAATTATTCAATGAAATATGATATGTGTTTGATTTTTTTTATCTTTGATTATTTCATATTATTATTGTGTTATGTATATGTCATATGTGCGAACTTCATATATAGGTTTGAGTTTGATGTACACATTCTAAGTCAATAAGATTATGAAACGTGTTAAAATTAGTCGGGTGATTATTCATGCAAATGGACCATATTTATGGACCATACGCATGAATGAATCACACTAATGAACCATTTGCAGGACTAAACTAGGAGACTGGATTAGTCGTATAATTGAGACATAACTGAACCATGCTAATGGTTCAGTCGCACGAATGGAAACTGCAAGCCTATAAATACCACTTAATTCGTGAAAAAACATAACACTTTGAGAGATACATCGAATATACAAAAACCCTAGTCGTTAGAGCGTCATAACGCCCAATCCAACTTCATAGTTTGTTCTTGATCGATTTCTACTCATTCTTAACGTTTGTTTCATAGTTAGATCGACCTGGTTATCGTTCTCACTGATTGGATTGCCAATCAAATAGGATTCCGCACTATTTGATCTGGTCTCACGCAGAATCTGTTAGTACTCCGTACGTGCTTGGTCCTAACATCATACTAATAGCCTAGTTGAGCAGCTATTTGAATCTTCAACATAATCAAAAACAACACAAGCTTAAATAAAAGTCAAACTTCAAAAAACTCAAACAAGTAATCAAAAGTTTGAAGAACTTCTGCCTCAACAAAGGGCTTTCAAAGACCCTTTAGGCATTGGGTAAAATAAGTTAACTCACCATACAATGACAACTATGTGCCATTCCTTGACTCCATGACAAACAAACATAGGGATTCACTTGATCCTCGTTATAGAACTGATGATTCAAACCCTTGTTGGGGTTCAACAATGAAATAAACTAAAGGTTACCAAATCATAATTAAAGCCAACGGAAGATCTCATTGCACATGTACAGAGACTAAGTTGATTACAACAAAAACAACAATAAAAGACAATACAATACGACAAAGTCAAGATCAAGACAATTAGAAAAGTCAAAATTAGGTCATGTTGTAAGAATAATATAAATAGACCCACTAGTGCAATTTTGCAAGTGTGACTCTTTTGTGTGTCTTTCTCATGGTGTAACTCACCACCTAAGGAGATATCCTCTCCTTTGGGTGGGTTTGATTTCATTAGCTATCTATGATTCTCATTGTAACTTGTTTATCAACATCAATGAAATCATAACATTATTATTATTATCAATCTCTTTGTTCCTTGATACACACACATCAACCCATCTTAATTTTGATTTCTAGATCTAAACGAGATGAATCCTAAGATCCAAGCTCAATGAATCTGAAATATTGATTTAGCAAACCTACATCATCATCAAATTCACCTTTAATCAGGTTTGTTAAGAGTCAAAATTTACTTAAGATCAAATCAACAAACTTATACTAGGGTGAAAACAATGAATTTGATATACATACAACTGATGATGACGATGAGGATCTTTTAAATGAAGAGAACGATCGGCCATCTTCTAAAAATACATAATTTCAAATGTATTACTTGCTGCTGCACCATTACTTAAACATATAAAACAAAGGATAATAGTTGACATTTGCTCAGGTGCAAAAAATATTCAATCTTCCACTACCAAAATTAAAATAATGACAAAAGGATATGGTAAAATAACCAATCAAGCGAAGTAACAAACTATTACTTTTGATGTACCACCAAAACCATCTTTATAATCAAACGTTGCTATCAACCAAAATAACTCCAATTTACCTTATTATAAATGATGTAATCAGTACACTCATAGTACTATATATTTGAAAAGTACTGTAAGTACTATGATATGAACAACCACAATAATTGAACATCTTATTTTAACAATTACCGTTCAATTTGTGATGGAAACAATTATAATACTACAAAACTGCTTTTTCAATAAAAAGAGTAGGAAGCAAACCAAACAAACTCAAAATGAGAAATCAAATGAGAAACAACCAATTATGCCTAACAAGAACAGAGGTAATTGTCATTAAAAGTTGTCTTAAAATATGATAAAACTTTTAGTGACAACTTTAAACAAACAAACAAGAGACATAAATCTGAAACCAAACAACAACATGACCTTAGCATTCAAAGGAGAAGAACTCGAAGCACCTCTCCTAAAAAATCTATGACCAACCAAAGAAAATCTAGCGTACCTAGTGTTCTATACTAGAAGATAATGCATCTCTGGAAAAGAATTGCGTTTTAGAAAATACGAAAAACTTAAGACCATCTTGGCTTGGGTTGCACCCTCTAATTGAGTTTAGTGTCTATGTAGGGACATCAAAGAAGGCCTAATAACATATAATATGTTGATAGTAGATGTTCTCACCATATTATTTGAAAATATTCCTTCATTTGGGATTTTACGAGCAAACATGAAAGAAATGTAGTAATTGGAGGACATAAAATAGAAGGAAAGATCACTGTTAAAGGAACAATGTGAAATTGATTGATAAGTTTTAAAAATTTCAACTACTCCAACCTCTAGTTCAATCTTTTGAGTGTATCCCAAGTATGTGAAAAGGGACATGCAACACTCATTGACTACAACAACTATTACATACTCAAGAAGGGTTTACAAATTTTAGAAGACTATATCCTTTTGAAAACTCCTCATCAAAACAACACATACATAGTTGATATGATTAAAGTTTCCGCTTCAACGCCTGAAACTTGTTACTATCAAAAGCATTAGAAGATGTTTTCCAATTGTGGCCTAGAAGATTATGACACTCTAATTTTAATAGAATGACCTAATTAGTCAAAGGTGACCTACCTAAAAAAGAATTTTTCTATACAGACCACTACACTGCATGTCTGAAAGAAAAAAAAAACATAGTGTTTCTCATCGTTCAAAATCGGTAAACTCTAATCAAACACCAATCAAATGAGCTTCACATGGACCTATTTGGGACAACAAACATATTAAGTATTAGTAACAAGCAATACTATCTACTGGTAGTAGATGATTACTCAAGGTTTACATGGGTCTTCTTTCTTGCTTTACAAGTGAGAACAGAAGAAATCATCAAATCCTTTACCACTAAGATAGAAAACCAGCTTCATCTTAAAGTAAAAACTTTCAGAAGTGATAATGGAACTGAATTTAAGAATGACATTATATCTACTTTATGTGCAAAAAAGGAATAAGTTAGCAATTTAATGTAGCAAGAACTCCTCAACAAAATAGAATAGCTAAATGGAGAAACAGAACATTAATAGAAGTTGCAAGATCTATGCTAATAGATTCTTTATTACCCATGTCCTTTTGGGCAAAAGCAATCAATATATCTAGTTACATTTGAAATAGAACATTAATTGTTAAAGAATATACCAAAACACCTTATGAACTTATGTCTAAAATGTTAGACCCTGAAAGGATTATACATGCCAATCCAAAAGTTGGTTGAAAGTTGTTCTATTGGTAAAATCCCATAAGTCCAAGAAGATATGCGAGTGAAGAATAAACACCAAGTGTCAGCTATCTGCATTTGTATATGCGGATGACGAAAGAACAAATGCTGACAAGTGTTTGTTCATCTGCATATACAAATGAGGATAATCAAAAAAAATGCTAACAAGTATTTGTTCATCCGTATTAACTAATTTGATGCACAGAAGACCAATTCGCTAAGTGTTTGTACATCTCTATTTGTCAGCGTTGATGAACAAACTAAATGTTGAATAAAACAAAAGAAATGTTGATAAAGATTAAGTCATCCGCATTAGCCAATGCAGATTAACACATGCTAATGCTGATTAGGATTTTGTACTTAGACTAGTAATTTGATGTATAATGTTAGGGTAGTTTAGTTATTTTGGACGAGCATTATGTCAACCTATAAATACAATGGAATACCATACTTTTGGGAAAACTAGAATATTCGAATCTTTGATTGTCATATGTTTTCAGAGGTGTCAAGTTATTGTATACTGCTAAAACCTTAGTATTCATTTTAACATGTTTACCATTATTAATACAAATAATTTATGAGTATTTTCAGCATTCAATGATCCTTGATTATGTATTTTTGTTGTATAATTACATACTCAATCATTATATTCGATCCTTGTTGAAATCACATTAACAAAGAGTATCATTCTCGAACCCTGTAAATTGGTATCAGAGCCTTGGCCTTGTATTCGCTTCAAATCATCTCGGATTTGAACGAAAAGAGATTGATCTGGTGATTGGGTTGCTATTAGCAAGATTTCAACTTCTAATACGTATTCATTCTGAGAAATTTTGTGAAACATCGACTTTCATCCCTATTCTACCGACCTAAAATCATAAAAACTTCTTCGAACAATGGACTCTCTACAAAATCAGACAAAGACATCATCATCATCAAAAATTATTGATCTAATATCAACAAAATCATCCTAAGAGTAAACTGTTTATAATATAAACCTACTACTGATATTGTTCATGAAAAGCATACAAGAATACCTTGACATTGGAATGTTTGAACAATCTAGACATAAAATCAATCTAATCCATATTCAAACCTTCTAAAACAAGTTTATTAAAATGAATTCCTTTAACTTTTTTGAACTTGGTCATGCTTCTAAACCACCAATGCTTAAACATAAATATGAGTTTAAGCAATGGAAGATATGGTTTAGAAATTATATTAAAAGTGTGAAACCTGATTACTAAATTTCAATATGCAAAGGACCTTACATTCCTATGTCACTTACTCCCAATCAAGCTGCACAATACAAGACAGTCAAAATCCCCATTGTGGATCCCAAATAAATCTTGATGGAGATGAATTAAAGAAACTCAAAGATTGATCTCGAAGCATACTCCATTCTCACACAAGCCTTGAAACTAGATGTTTTTAAAAGGCTGGAAAAATATGGAACAACAAAAGGAGCATGGAATGCACTGTAGATAATATGTGAAGGAAGCAGTGAAGTAACTGAGATCAACAAAGACAAGTTGGCGAATCAATATGAATCCTTCCATCACAGCAGGGTGAATCAATATCCAAGCAACTATATCAGTTTGTGCAGTTGGTGAATGATTTGGAGATCATGGGGGTTACTTACAAGGAGAAGGAGATGAACAAAAAGATGTTGTATAGTCTTCCTGAAAGTTAGAAGCAGAATGTAACTATGCTAAAGAACACTCTTGATCAGGAGGGCACCAGTTTGGATATTAAGATTGCAAAAACCGAAGCCCTTGAGCTATATGAACTGAGTAGAAATCTCGATGGACCACAAGTCATTGAGGCTTACAAATTTCCAGCAGAAACTCATTTTATGGAAAATTCATTTGTGACTAAGGAAAAAGATTTTCTGTCCTCAAGACATCAAGCAAGAACAATTGGGTTTATTGCTAATCCATAAAAAAGCAAGTTATCATCCTCTACTCCAGAGACAGGAAAACCTCCAAGCATGCCTACTGACCAAATACCTAATGAACAAAAGGTAACCTACAATGCTTTTGTTACTAGTGTTGAAGCTTACTTGGGAGAAAGACTCATTTCAGCTCATCTGGAAGAAATAGATCCTGATGATGTGGAATAAATGGATTTGCAATGGTATATGACCATGATTTTTGTGAGGGCAAAGAAATTCTTTAGAAAATAGAAGAAGTTGATTTTGAATGAAAACACAAAACTTCGATATGACAAATCCAAAGTTAAGTGCTTTAAGTGTGGTATGACGGGGCATTATTCTGGGGAATGTACTGCATATAGAAGAAATGACAACATCTTTCAAAGAAACTCTCATGGTTAATCATCATCTCAACCTAGTTGGCTTTTAGTTAGGCAATCAACAATAATATCATCATCAAAATCAACATAAACAAATGATGTGAGTGTGTTGAAATGGTATTTTAAGTGTTTAAATGCTAAATATTAAGTTTGATTGCTCGTATTTATGCATGTGATCATGTTGAATAGGTTAACTAGGAGTTTGAAGTGATTTTGTAGGTAAAATAACCAAGTTGGAAGCATTCATTGTGAAACAAGGCGTTGGAGGGGTCAAGAAACGAAGATTCAAAATGCAGCAAAAAAGTTTCCACTGTAGCCTACTACAGCCATGGTAGGCTACGACAGCATCAACAGAAAAGAGCAGTTTACCCTCCGGCATGGCTACGCTGGCTGGCGTAGCCTACGCCAATGCCTCTAGAAATCACATATAAAATCGCATTTTTTAGGTTTTGAGAACCACTTGCCCCCCATTCAACCTAGGATGATTTGAAACGAAGTTTAGGTGTTTCTAGACCTGTGATTCACCATTCCACATCTTTCTAATACCATTCGATCATCCAGGATACAATTCTACAACGATTTTAAAAATCACTCAAGAATAATGAGCGGCTAAACTTCTCGTGATGTACTTCAATTTTAAAGATCACTCAAGAACCCTTTAAGTTCTTTTATAAGTTTAACTTGTGTTTTGATATTTAAACAATTATGTTGATTGACCTTTATTTGAATGTCGTATGATCTTGCGCGAATAGTATGGTTGTAGATTTTTTGTTACAAATTGAATTGGTGTTGTGTATTAAGACCTATTAAGTCTTGATTATCATTATTATTGAATAATTACACGTATAGAATCCCCGTTAAGGATTTTTCACCAAGTTAAACTAAACAATTACTGAAAACCAAACCTTAACCCTGAAGTGGATTACCCTTTCTTATAATTGTCTTCTTAATCAAGTTTATTCATTTGCAATTTGTTTTCTTAGTTAATTTCATAATCATTCCAAAAATCCAATTTTTTCAGCCAAGTGGCAATAGTTTAAGTAATTTGATAAATTAGTTAATCGTTTCTTATAAATCAAGTTACAATACACCGACCACTAATTCACGAGCATCGACAACCTTATTTATCCTAACTAGTTTAAGGTGAATCAGAACATACATTTTAACATCTTATTTTATTGGTACTTCGACGTCGATCAAATTTAGGCGACGTTGCTGGGGAATCGGTTTACTTGGTGTTTTGTTATTGGATTTTTTAGTTTTGTTTACTCGTTTTGCTTTTTTTTTATTTTTTTATTTCCTTCTTACGCTTGGTATTTTTAGTATGCAGGTGACAGGTTGCATGCATACTCGTTATTCGGATAGCATATCACCATTAGTATTCGATCCAGAGATAGAGAAATCAGCAAGGTAAAACCGTGTTCTGCATCGATCAAGGTTACCGGTTACATCAATTTCACAAGATATTGATCAAGTAGCTAGCAGTTCATCTAATTCAACCCAAATAGAAAATCCAAACAACCAATCATCAGAAAATCCAAACCCTCCTCCTAATAACCAAAATAAAAACCCAAATCCACCTCCACCTCCAAATAACAACCACAACCAGAACCTGAATCAACCACCACCCAACAATAATATGAATCAAAATAACCTCAATCAAGGAGGTAACTTTGATTATGTGAGCATGCATAGTGTCCACTCGGGTGATGAAGATTATGAGGATGAGTGGAACCACAATGAAGATGATCATGTTGCTAATTATGATGCTTGGGATGGAAATCCTGGTGTAGGTAATGGATATAATAGGAATTATAATAATTGGGGGAACAATCATTATGGATGGAATGCACAGGTGGAGTTAATAACAATTTCAACCAATCAAGAAGACCTTAAAGAGCTCAAGTACATGATGTGGATAGACATTTCACACCTGCTATTTCTGAAAATTCAAATCCTATCGCACCTCCAAATCGTAGAGGAAGATCTTTTGATGTGTGCCCTCATTGTCTCACTATTCTTCCTGCATTTAAAGGCACTGCAACAGAGGAACCATATGTGCATCTTGCTAAATTTGATGCCATATGTAGCACTATTGGTGGAAATCACTTCAAAGAAGATGAATTGAGGTTGCGACTGTTTCAATTTACTTTGAAGGATAGAGCTAAACAATGGTTCCTGACTTTGCTTGACAATAGTATTCATACTTGGCAAAAGATGAAAAGGGTTTTCCTTGAGGAATATTACTCTATGGGAAAGACAAGTGATGCAAGAGAGGCTATTCATTATTTTCAACAACTAATGAGTGAGCAATTTCATGATTCATTTACAAGTTTCTTGGAGTTGTTCCGTATGTATCCTCGTCATGGATTGAAAGGTGGAAATTGATTAAGGCATTTTTAGATGGACTAACACCAGAAGAAAGAAAATACTTGTATTCTACAAGTAATGGAACATTCTTATATAATCGAAGATATGGATTGGGAATTCCTAGAACGAATGTGCAAGAATTCCAAAGCTCAAGCTTCGGCTAGTAGACGGTCTAGGCCTGCTACGATAAGGTCAACCACCATTGATTATGAGACTAAAGAAAGAATTGAATTTTTGGAAAGACAATTGGCCAAGTTAGGACAAATAGGGGCTAAAGATGTAGCCTCGGTTGGATTTAATATATGCAATGAATGTGGTGAACTAGGGCATGCAAGTTTAGAGTGTCCATTTCTTTTAAGTCAACATGAAATGGTGAATCAAGTATATGGAGAGAATAAGTAGTTTGATATGAACTCCAATACTTATCACGCTGGTTTGAGAAATAATCCAAACTTGATGTATGGAAATGCTTCAAACAAGATGAACCCTAATTTTCAAGGTAGTAATCAAGGTGGTCAAGCATATCAGAACCGGCCATAAGGGAATTACAATCAAAGTAGTTATCAAAAAACTTCATATTCATAAGGAAGCAAACAAGGGAGCTACAACCATGCAAGTCAACAAGAGTGTACAAATGCAAAGTTGGATACTTTAATGAACATTATGAAGGAGAATATGAAAGAGAATAAGAGGGAAAATGAAATAAGAGACAAAGCTTATGAAGCTTTGAATAAACAAGTGGGTCAACTTGTTAAGGATATAGTCCAAATTAAAAGTAACCCTGGGAAACTACCGAGTGATACCATGATCAATCCTTAACATCAACGAACAAACATGTAAAACATGAGAAACGTTCACATCAATTTGGTTAGTATCCTTCCTGACTTTGAAATTATTGATAATGCCTTTACTATTTTTTCACAACAAAGTGTAGATAAGGAAGAGAAAGTGAATGAAGTGGAAGATAGTGACCAAGGAGCACCCATCATTACAATCAAAGTAGGGAAATTGAAGATAAAAAGAGCACTCTTGGATTATGGAACAGTTGTTAGCATCTTGCCAGGTATGTTATATGATCAGTATGACTTCGGTTATCTAGAGGAAGTTAACACCACTATGGTGTTAGCTGACTTGACTCAGAAATGTCCTCAGAGGATGGTAAAGAATGTTATAATCAAGTTGGCAGAATTTTACTATCCGATGGACTTTATGGTGCTTGATTATGCACCGGTGAGGGCAAATGAGCAACCGAAGGTCATATTGGGTCGACCATTTTTTGCAACTGCCAATGCTCAAATCAATTGTTGGGATGGAACAATTGAAATGATGTATGAAACTTGTAAGTTACGTTTTGATGTATATTCCAAGTTAGTTAGTTATTTTGTTAATGATGAAGTTTTTGTGGAAGATATGACTAACTTGTGTGTTCGTACTTACACTACATATGTAAGCATGAACACAATTTAAAGAATGGGTTTGAGTATGATAGGGTTAAGCATGTGGACTTGAAGGAATTGATGAATTTAAAAGAAGAGAAAGAGTTAATTATGATGATGGAAACAAAAGATGAGAAGCCTAGAATGAAGAAAAAAGTTGGTGATCCGCTTGATCATATAAAAGACAGAGTTGAGGAGTTAATAATTGGGCCACAATGCGATCTAGTTGAAGACCCACAAGATTATTTGAAGAATACCGAAGTCAAGCATCCTACTCGACCACCATGAGTGGTCACAAGTATGGTCTGGCTGAAGACCTAAAACTTAGCGCTATTCGTGAGGCAACCCAAAATTAATTTTTTATGCTTATATGTTTAATGTGTTTGTTTAAGTTGTTTGTGTTGTCAATTTGGTGGTGTTATTATTATGTGTTGGGAGTTGTTGTTTTTATGTTTGGGTTGATTTGGGTTGAAAAGTCGTTGTGTTGATTGATTGGATAATTGATTTAAAGAAATCCTACACTTAACCTAAATACCATACTTTGGGGACAATGTATCCCAAGTGTGGGGATAAGGGAAAAAATGTGGAAAAATTTAAAATTATTGTTTTTAGAAATCCAATTTGGCGTAAAAACAACAGTTAAACCATTCCAATTTATTCCTACCATGTTCAAAAGTAATGGTTTTTAGTCATGGTCTAATTCCAAGATAACATAAGAGAATTTTGGTTAGTAAGGTTTTTAGAAACTGTTAAGAATTACCTAATTGTGATTAACAAGCTATTGATGTAATAAATTCATGCACAGATCGACATTCCATATTTCCTAACTTATTGAGATGTTGAAGCCTACTAGACTTTAAGTTCATATAAAAACCTATTTTATTTGTTGATTCTAGGTCGTATGATAGTTTGTTTTAGAACTTGTGTGATTTGATTCATGCTAAAATGGTGACTTGATAAAAGCTCATAGATGATAGAGGCAATCTAGAACTCTCTTTTCCTTTCAAACTATTTATAGGCCTTACCAGTCCCTAAAATTTCCCCTAGTAACTATTTTGAGCCTTAAACAATTTCTTTTATTACAACCACATAACTAAAACCCAAACCAACCCGTTCATCACTGATGATGACATTTCTAGTGTTGCAGTATTTGATTTGTGGTACTAGTAAAAAAAACAGAGAGAGAAACAAAGAAAAATGCAAAAATACTAAGTATGGGATAAATTTGTACCCATGGTTGTTGTTTTATTTTAGTATAGTTATTTTAATAAGAATGTCAATAGTGATATTTACCTTGATTATTTTAGCCATGTTCACAGCCAAACATTCATACCCAAACCTAAACCCAAAACCAATAAGTCCTTTTGATGTGTGCATTATTAATGTATTTGGGGAAGTTTGATCATCACTCAAGCATATGATAAAAAAAGTGTCATACGTGGAACTTTTGAGTGATTTATTGGTGCAGTTTTCACCAATCCAGAAATAAGCCGAGTGGAGTGAAAATATTGAGGGGTGTGTTGCATGAAATTAAAAACCACAAGCCTGTTAGGTTTAGTTAGGAGGATTCTATTTTGAAATAAATGTAACATGTTTTACTTGCTAACCAAACACGATTTTTGTAATTCTGAAATGAGGTATGACTTTAGACCATAGCTAAGATATAGTAAAGGACCTTGGTTTATATATTGTTGTTTAGTGTTCAAACAGATTTGCTTGAGGGCAAGCAAAGGTTAAGTGTGGGGATGTGATTGAGTGTGTTGAAATAGTATTTTAAGGTTTAAATGTTAAATACTAAGTTTGATTGCTCGTATTTATGCATGTGATCATGTTGAATAGGTTAACTAGGAGTTTTAAGTGATTTTGTAGGTAAAATAACCAAGTTGGAAGCTTTCATGGTGAAATGATGTGTTGGAGGGGTCAAGAAACAAATATTCAAAATGCAGCAGAAAAGTTTCCACTGTAGCCTACTACAGGCACCGTAGTCTACGCCAACATGAGCAAAAAAACAACAGTAGGTTTTGAGAACCACTTACCCCCCATTCGACGTAGGACGATTTGAGACGAATTTTGGGTGTTTCTAGACCTGTGATTCACCATTCTACATCGTTCTAATAACATTCCATCATTAGGATGCATTTCAACAATGATTTTAAAGATCATTCAAGAACAATGAGTGGCTAAAATTCTCGTGATCTACTTCAAGTAATGGGTTTCCTGTGATTAGGTTCTCGTTTTTGTTAGACTTGTGTTGGGTTTGAACTTTAGAACCCTTTAAGTTCATTTATAAGTTTAACTTGTGTTTTGATATTTAAACAATTATGTTGGTTGACCTTTATTTGAATGTCATATGATCTTGCACAAATCGTATGGTTGTAGATTTTTGGTTACAAATTGAATTGGTATTGTGTATTAAGACCTATTAACTCTTGATTATCATTATCTCTTAATCATTACACATATAGAATCCCCGTTAAGGATTTTTCATCATGTCCAACTAAATGATTACTGAAAACCAAACCTTAACCCTGAAGTGGATTACTCTTTCTTATAATTGTCTTCTTAATCACGTTTTTTCATTTGCAATTTATTTTCTTAGTTAATTTCTTAATCATTCAAAAATTCCTATTTTTATAGCCAAGAGGCAATAGTTTAAGTAATTTGATAATTTAGTTAATCGTTTCTTACAAATCAAGTTACAATACACCAACCACTAATTCCACGAGGATCGACAACCCTACTTACCCTACCTAGTTTAGGTTGAATCGGAACATACATTTTAACATCTTATTTGATTGGTACTTTTACATCGATCAACAAAATCAACATAGTCAACCTCAACTGAATTATCAAGCTCATGGAAGCAACCAAACTACCTTTGTTGCACTTGTCATCAGACAAGATGGAGTTTGTGATTGGATCCTATATGTAGGGTAAGTCTAGCATCAATTTCAAAATCATGCTCTCGTGGCTCACATAAATGATGGTCCAAATCCAATGCCATCTGAGGTAAAATAAAATCTTTGTAATGAAAAATGCATTAATGAACTACAGGGATACAAAGAGCATAATCACAAGCTGGCTGCTAAAATCGAAGAAGAAAAAGTTATTTGTGAAATGTTAAAACATGAAATGAAAAGCTTTGAAATTAAAATCAAATCATTACTTTTAGATATTGAAGAACTCCATGGGGAAAAGTAAACTCTTGCTGCTGAGAATGAGAAGTTAACTGAATTGTTAACTAAAACCAGAGCTGAGCAATTAGCTACTAGAGTGAAGCTTGAAAAGTTTCAATTATCTTCTTCAAAGATGCAAAAGTTGCTTGATTTGCAATAAGAGTCGATGGACATGACTGGGATAGGATACAATTCATGTCCTCCTCTATACAATGATAATTAGACGGTTATGCATGAGTGACTCTCTCTTTTTGAGCGAACTAAACCTAAGATTTAAACTAAATCAATAGTTTCACAGATAACTAATCCTCAAAATAGACCAAGTGTTTATATTGAAACAAATGAGGATAAAATCAAATTATGTTATCAAATCAAAATAAAAAAGTGCCAAGATAAATATGTAAATGTTAAGAAACCAAGAAGCCCAGTCAAGGCAATTGTGCCATTTGTAAATTTTAGATCCCAAAGTTCTCAAGCTGGAGTAGAAGGTTGAAGTTTCTATGAAATCCTCTATTGAAAGCAGATCTGATAAAGTGATAAAATCTCCAGAGAATTCAATCAAATTGGAAAAGGTTTCACGGAAAAACAAAGGGAAATCTCCCGTGATTGAAAAGTCAAATGTTAAAATCAAATATCCACCATCATCAAAGCAGAAGCAAGGAGTTGGTTTTGACATCTTTAACCAAGAGCATGTCAACCAACTTGAAAAAGATTCAATTAAGAGCAAAAAGAAACAAAAACAACCAGAAAAGACTAAGCACACTAGAAATGTTATATAATCTACTAAAATTAAAAAGGCTAAAGTTGTTTCCTAACTAAAAACAAAAACTATTAAAAAAACATCAAGATCAACATCAAAAGGTAAAAAAACATAAAATGAAATTTGTGGCATGTCAAATCATAAAACAGATGATTATTATTAAAATCAATACTGCTTAATCTATGACATGAATAATCACGCAACCAAAAACTGTTATTTTAACAAGTATTGTTCTGTATGTGATATGACTAAACATAATACATCTTATTGTTTCTTCAAACCAGAAGGCTTGAGAATTCCTCAAAACAAGCCCATCTCACCAATTTCAACTGAGAAGGCCGAATCTAGAAGTCCATCACATAATAAACAATCATGGGTCTCAAATTCTGATGATGACTTCTATGATCAAAGGAAATCGAAGAGTGTCAAAAGAAATCTTAACGAAAATATGAAACTATCACATAATTTTCTATGAATCTTGCGTATTAAGGGTAGTAAACCGTTGTTAGGCGGTATTTACTGCTTGCATCAATCTTCTATGAATCTTGTGCAAGTGAGAGATTGTTGGATCCTTTATGCCCAAGACACATAGAACATTGATGTGGTTAGTACGTTATGATCCAAGTCGGGTCATACCCAATAACAAGCTTAGCAAACACCAATTAATATTTAATTGATGATATGATCATGCAATTAAATAAAT
>BJCM01129897.1:0-16279 GCA_018326385.1 Flaveria bidentis | reverse complement strand
ACATTCTAAGCCATAGAAACATAACCATAACATCATCAAACATGAACATAGCCCAAAATCAAACCCCACTCGCAACATACACACATACATACATATGGGTATGAAACCCAACTTTTATAAAAAGTTCTTACATGCATTTCCAGCCGTAAAATCAGTTAAAAACATGTAAAAAAGGGGTTCTAGAACTCACCTTAGCAGCCTCTTTGGGTAATACTTCCTTCAAACCCGTTGCTACAGGTTCAACACCTAAAACCAACCAAAAACACACACCCGAACACACACAAACATTCATAAGCACACAATCGAGGCTAAGGTTAGTTGAGAACATCATAAACACACGAATTCTTACCTTGAATTCGAACTTTTCTGCTCTTGTTCTTCTTCAAAATCCGAATTCTGCACTTTCTCTCCCTAAAACATCCGAATGATATGAGCAAGAGAAAGAGATGGGCGGCTATCACCTTTTACACCCCCTTTTTAAACATTTTTTCATTTTGGACACTTTTTACCCTTCAACTTGGGTAAAATATCTTTTCTTTCTTTTTCTTAACTTTATTCTTCTTTCTTTGTCTTTTATAAATAACCAGGTATTACAAGTCCACCCCCTTATATAGGTTTCGTCCCCGAAACCTGTTATTCCTCAAACAATCGTGGGTAATGTTGTCTTATCTCCTCTTCAGTCTCCCACGTAGAATCATATCCCTTCCTATGCTTCTACTGTATACACACAAGAGGAACCACTTTATTCCTTAACCTCCCCTCTTTACGATCAATGATCACCACCGATTGCTCCACATAATTGAGTCGTTCGTCTACCTCGATATCCTCCAGTGGGACAATCATATCCTCGTATGTTTAACATCTTCTCAAATGAGATACATGGAATGTCGGATGAATTCCACTTAACTCTTCTAGTAACTCCAATCTATAGGCCACCTCTCCTACTCGAGCAATAATTCAGAAAGGCCCTATGTATCTCGGCTGAATATGGTGCACTTCATCTCGTATAGATACTACCTCCAAATCTTTAACGCAAAGACCACGACTGCTAGTTCCAAGTCGGGAGTGGGATTATTGACCTCATGAACTTTCAACTATTGGGATGCATAGGCTATAACCTTTCCTCTCTGCATCAACACACTTCATATCCCCAAGTAGGAAGCATCGGAATAAACCACCAAATCTTTGCTTCCACCTTTGCCGGGTCCACCATAATCCCACTGGGACTCACTACATGACCCAAAAACCGAACCTCGCGCAACTAGAATGCACACTTAGAGAATTTAGCATACAACCTCTCCCTTCTCAACGTCTCCAACACCTCCCGAATATGACAAGCATGCTCGTCCTCATTCTTGGAATAAATCAAGATATCATCGGTAAACACAATCACGGATTTATTCAACATTAGCTGACACACTGAATTCATCAAGTCCATAAAAGTAGCTGGTGTGTTGGTCAACCCAAATGACATAACGAGGAACACATAGTGACAATAACGTGTGTGAAAAGTTGTTTTAGGAATATCCTACTCTTTAACCTTCATTTGATGGTAGCCATATCAAAGATATATCCTCGAGAACCATCTGGCACCTTGGAGCTGATCAAATAGGTCATCGATCCTCGGCAATGGAAATCGATTCTCGACCTTTAACTTGTTCAGCCCTCGGTAGTCAATACACACCCTCATACTACCGTCCTTCTTCTTCACGAATAAGACCGGAGCACCCTAAGGAGAGAAACTCGATCTAATGAACCCCTTATCAAGCAACTCCTGTAGTTGCTCCGTCAGTTCCTTCATCTCAGTCGAAGCCAACCCATATGGTTCCTTAGCAACAGGTTGGGCACCCAGTATCAAGTCAATTTGGAAATCAATCCCGCGGTCAGGTGGCACTTCTGGTAAATCTTCGGAGAACACATCTGCAAAGTCACACACCACCGGTACATCGGTTAGTTATGGTGTTGGCGTGTCCACATCCTTCACATAGGCCAAATAGGCACTACATCCACACCTCATGCACTTTCCCGCCACCATCATCGAAATCACCTTCGGAATACTCATCACTCGATCACCATAAACTGTCTTCGTGCTCCCGTCAGGTGCTGTTAGTTGAACCATCTTATTAGGACACATAATGTTCGCCTCGTAGTCCGCCAACCAATCCATTCCTAGGACTACGTCAAACCCGCCTAAGGTCATCACAAATAGTCTAACAGGAAACTTGTGACCTTCTAGTTCTATGTCGCAACCCTCCATCATCTCAGAAATCCTGGTAGACTCTCCTATGGAAGTTTCTAAATTAAAGGGCGCATCTACACTCTTACTACTAATAGGCAGTTTAGCACAGAAAGCAACATAAATAAAACTTTTACTAGCACTAGAATCAAATAACACAGAGGCTAAAGTTTGGTTTCCTAGAAACGTACCTGACACAACATCGGGGTCCGTCCTAGCCTCCCCCTGTGTCATAGTGAACGCGCTGGCACTTGCCCTCTGCCCTTCTCTCCAGCCTTCTTCACTCCCGAACCTTCAGCCCTCGACTTCTTGCAATTCCTGCTCATGTGGCCTTCCTCACCATAAGATTAACACCTCCTCACACCACAGTTCTTCGCCACATGTCCGGTTCTTCCAAAACGGAAATAGACATTGGTTCCCAATCCTCATTCCCCGGTGTGTCCTCGTCCACACTTGACACACCTTCTCGACTCTACACCGGATGTGACCACATGCCAATCATCCACCCGTGCATCTATGAAGTGCCCCATAATTGCAGCCTCGTGCCGCCTCCATTGTAGGCTCTTCTTCTTCCTCCTCTTCATCATCGGAGAGAACCGTTTCAGGCTCCGGTCACTCTTGTTCTCCCGAGGACCTGTTCCTCTCCTTTCTTTCTCCTTCCCGTACATCCTTTATTAGTTCAGTCACCACAGACGGTAGGATCGACTGCATGACCGGATGAACTTGTTCCACAACAACCTCCTTTATTGAGGCTCTTAGATTGGCGCTACCATCACCGTCCTCCGAATGAGGGGTCTCGGGTTCTTCATGAACCACCTTTGGGGCTCTAGGCCTTCCTCTCGTAGCCCGTGGTTCAGCACCACGACCTACACCATATGAAGCGTTAGATGATCTACCACCTGCCATCCTCTAACACAAACACTGAATGATTAAAACACCAACACGGTCATTCAAGGGAACAACTTAGTTAAGTCAAGTATAGTAAGTCCCTAATTACAGCGGCCAGTTGTGATTAGCCACTTACTTTTACTCTTCATACCCCAAGCATTACCTATCCTGACTACATCAGCATCTAAATCTACTAGCAACACATAACCACATAATATGTGCATGTAATACTGGTTAACATTAGGAAAATACCTGATGGCACATAGCTACTCAGACTGGCATCCTTTCCCTTCCCGTCCCATTTTTAGTTTAAGTTAAGGTTTGTTTTGAAAATTTACACATTTCACTTAAACTTTGGCTCTGATACCAACTTGTAAGACCCCGTTCCCGGGATGCTTATAGCTAGCCAATCATTGCTCATAAAACATATAATTACATTAACTTGAAATAAACGTTGCAACGGAAACATTAAAAACAATATTTTCATTAAAAATGCTTTTGCAAAATAATACCACATTCGTTACAAAATCTCATTAAATAAAAGAATGCCATCCAAAATGCCATGTAGCTACCCCGCGCCATCCTCAGCAATGCTCACCTGCTAACTGGAAAATGCATAAAAACTCAGCGTTGCTGAGTGAGTTCTAGTTTTATAATAAAACATACTTTATCTTTCATTTAAAACCGTTCTTTATAATCCTACGTGATCATGCACTATACATACACATAGATAATATCATTATTATCTTCCTATACTGTTCATCACATTCTTTCTTTAACTCTTTCTTTCTTTATCACATTCTTTATAACTATCTGGATCAGTGTCATCAGCTATGCCCCAAACAAATGGGGTACTAGGCCGAAGTTCATAATTGACTTCCATACCGCACATAGCCTAGCACCACCACCAGGGTAAGCGACAAAGATGCCAACTATATACTACACCTCCAACATTATGCATAATTCGGGTACTGTGCCGAATATCATAAATGACTTCCATACCACACATTGCCTGACACAAGCACCGAGGTGAGTAATCAATATAAACCAACTGTATACTACACCCCCAACATCATGATTACTCGGGTACTGGGCCGAAGATCATAAATGACTTCCATACCGCACATTGTCTGACACCAGCACCGAGGTGAGTAATCACTATATAACATTTACCAAATTGTTGGTCGGTCACAAAGACTGGAACCCCTGCGTGTATCCTTAACGGTTAGCTAAACCATATGCTTTCTCTTTCATTAATGGATGCACTCTATCATTATGTTCCTCTTTTCATTATCTTCCACTTTACGTTACATAATACTTTTCATTAATTTATTAATATTCAACGTAAAGCCACGAGAAGATAAACATACATAACAGGAACATTACCATAATCATGCAAATCAGCATACATTTCAGGATGCATAAATAACATACATCACACATACCATGATGCATAACATCATCATCACACACCATACATCATCTATGACCTTAAAAGTCAACTTACATAGCCCCAGGGAAACTCCTAAGTCAAGGCTTACATCTACCCATTTCTCTCAAATCAGAAAAATATAAAATGTCTTCATCCATATTAGTATGTTTTTCATTTGAATTAACTTGTTGTTCATCCGCATTAACTTGTTTTTTATCCGCATTAACATGTTGTTCATCCACATTAACTTTTTATTCATCCGCATTAACATGTGTTCATCCGTATTAATCTGTTGTTCATCCATATTGACTTGTTGTTCATCCGCATTTCCACTTACTCATCCGTATTTCCTTTTACTCATCTACATTTCCTCTTACTCATCCACATTTCCTTTTACTTGTTCATTTTTCTTTTTACTCATCCACATTTCCTCTTACTCGTCTGCATTTCCTCTTACTCATCCGCATCTCCATTTACTCATCTGCATTTCATTTTACTCATCAGCATTTCCTCTTACTCATCCGCATTTCCTTACTCATCCACATTTGCTCTTACTCATCTGCATTTGCTCTTACTAATCCACATTTCCTCTTACTCATCTACATTTCCTCTTACACATCCGCATTTCCTCTACTCTTCCATATTTGTCAATGCGCAAGAGGTGTACTTGTCCGCATCACTTCTAGTCTTCTGCATTTGTCAATACGGAAGAACAATAAGTTTTCTTCTAGTAGACTCTTCATCCGCATTAACTTTAGTCGGATGGCCATCCAGGCACATGAGGACATTTCAGGCGCATGAGCCCTAATTGGGAACATGAAGTTTCGGGCGTATGGGAACACTTAGGAAAATTCTATAATTTAGGTGCATGAGCCTTATTTGGGCGCATGAGCAGCCTCATTCACACCTAACATCAGATTTAAGTCCCCAAACATCACCTATCATGTTCTAAGCTTAGGTCTTACATTTTAAGCCATAGAAACACAACCATAAAATCATCAAACATGAACATAGCCGAAAATCAAACCTCACCCGCAACATACACACATACATACATACGGGTATGAAACCCAACTTTTAAAAACGTGTAAATGAGGGGTTTTAGAACTCATCTTAACAGCCTCTTCGGGTAATACTTCCATCAAACCTGTTGCTACACATTCAACACCTAAATCCCACCAAAAACACACACCCGAAGACACACAAACATTCATAAGCATACTACCGAGGCTAAGGGCAGTTGAGAACATCATAAACACACAAATTGTTTCCTTAAATTCAAACTTTTCTACTCTTGTTCATCTTTAAAATCCGAATTCGACACTTTCTCTCTCTAAAACATCCGAATAAATATGAGCAAGAGAAAGAGATAGGCGGCCATCACCTTTACACCCACTTTTTTCAAACATTTTGTCCTTTTGGACACTTTTTACCCTTCAACTTGGGTAAAATATCTTTTTTTCTTTTTCTTCACCTTAATCTTCTTTTCTTCACCTTAATCTTCTTTCTTTGTCTTTTATAAATAACTGTGTGTTACACATCAACACTTTTCATGTGTATCAAAATGAATAAACAAAGTGCTTAATCTATTTTGTCATGATGACTAACATCAATGAATGCGAACATGTTCATTTGTCTGTCACATTTCTGAAATAAATGTGGATAAAGGAATTTTACTCTACCGCATTTATTACAGTGAACAAATGCTTACTACCTTTGTTCAGCCGCATTTGTAACAGTAGTAAATGTTAACTACCTTTTTTCAACCGCATTTGTTACAGTGAAAAAATGTTGTCTAACTTTGTCCAGCCACATTTGTAACACTAACAAATGTTGACTACCTTGTTCAATCGCATTTGTTACATTGAACAAATGTTGTTAAGTTTTTACTCTTCCGCATTTGTAACAGTACATAATTGTTGATAAACAAAACTCTTCCCCATTTGCTACAATGATTTTTAAAAAATTGAACGCATTTGTCCTGAAACTTGTAATTTTTGTAAAAGACATTAATTGACTATTTAAATCCATTTCAAAAGGTCATTTAGTACGTTTCAAATTTGAGAGACTTTATAGTGCGACAAGCGAACTTCCTTGTTCTCCATCATTCATCATCTCCATCATCAAACATGTGTTTTACTTTCATCTTACCTCATTTGTCCTCTATTTCGATTCACTACACTTGTCATATCAAATCGACCAACGCGACTCCATACCCTAGTTCTCAATAGATCTATCTGGTCAGTAACCCCCTGAAATCCTTACTTCGAAAACGAAAGGTGATAATCTTTGAAATTTATGACCTAAAATGTCGGACTTTTTAACCTGTAATGAACTTTGAACCTTAGGTCAAAAATGTGATTCAAAATCATACTTGGATTAAGAAATGATGATGATTTTCGACTGCAATGAACAAGTTAACTAAGAAGATAACAACAAACAAGTGATGTTTGCTATGATTTTCACCACCTTGTTTATCGCGTCAATAGATAATAACAAAAGATTCAAAATGTGAAATAAAATCTTGATTCTAAGAGTTAAAATAGGTAAAAAAATAATAAAAATTATCACTCCAAGTATGAATAACAAAATAATAGTGATTATTCATAATAGTATTAAGTATAGGTATAATTCCTATGGAACAGTACCTATAAACATTCAAGTTTGACCATAAAAAGTCTAGTACCTATAAACATTCAAGTTTGACCATTAAAAGTCAAAATGAGAAATTTCACTTGGTGTATGTTCTACAATCTGTTGAGTATTATCAATCATTCTAATTCATATGCCTCTAATGCAGGGTACATGGAAAATCCCATTTGGAGCAAGCTCCATAATATGAGCAGTTATCTTGACCCTGATGTACCCGAGGCAGAAGATCTTGAAGACATGATCTGATTTATATCCACTACCAGAGGTGCTGATGCAATTATAGTTAGACCAATCATTTATAAGAGGTTGATAAGGTCTTTTTGGAGCACCGCTAAAATAAAAAAGATAGCTAGTGTATGGACTCTGCCTGGAAGAATCACTAATGATTATACTCTAACTATCACTTAACAAACTATGAGACAGTGTCTACAGCTTAGTTATGATGCCAACACTCCCATAGAGCTTTAAGATGATGATATTAATTCTTTCTTTGCCAACATTGGATATTAGGGAGGATATGAAGGCAAACATATTGTAAAATGATTAGTTGACTTACAATGGAGGTTCCTAATTCATCTTTACCAACATTATCTGTCAAATAGGAAGTCTGGATGGAATGACATTCCAGTGATCACCTCATCTGCTAGATGTGCTTTATATACTAACAGGCCATTCAACATGTCTGCTTATGTGTTTAATGGTCTGGTTTCAAACATTCGGGAAGGGAGAAGACATATGTTCCTCATATATCCAAGATTCTTACAATGCCTCATCAATGAAGTTTTCCTTAACATTGGACCTGAAGGTCCTGTGTTGGATATTCCTCATTATGATGCTAATTCTTACAAGTACATCAAGAAGAGAGATCCTAGGAACTTTTACAGTGGAACCCACTCTTCATTGTTGCCCTGGATGCTACAACAGATAAATCAAGAAGAAAAAGCACAAGAGGCTCCTGTTGATGAGCCTGATCAAGAAGAAGAACAACCTGATCATGATCAACAAACTATTGATCAGCAATCTGTTGAAAGGGATGAAGGACAAAGGTCAGTGTCACCCCAAGTGCGTGTAGGGGGTGATCTTCACATTGGACCTTCTATTCATAAATCTGATTTAGCGTCACCATTTTTGCCCATACCAATACCATCATAACAAAGAACACTAATCCATCACTCACCCATATCACATGTTCAAACATCTCCTGTTACTACTGAGACTGTTGAGTATGGTGATTATGCTAGCTCTTTAGAGGAATCCAAATCATCATCTGATGAGGACGATCATCTAAGACAGATGCCTGTTAGGAAAGTTACTTCTAAGGTTGTTCCATCAGAAAGTTGTGTTGAATCAGGAGTAAACAAGCCTGATGAAAAAGATGAGTTGATTTCAGAGCTGCTATAAAAAAGTAGCCAAGATGGAAAGACTACTAAATAGAAGATCTGGTATCATTCAAGACAGACTTCTAGAATTGGATAAGAAAGAGATGGAGTTGAAAGATTTGAATGAAAAGTATGAGGATGAGAAGAAAGAAAAAGGAAAGGAGATTGGAAGTTTAAAGGCAGCTCTCCAACATTCAAGGGATGAAATAAGTGTCATGTTGACAATTTACCCATCCAAACTATGGATATGGAAGAACAAGAAGGAATAATTGAAAAACAATATGATATTAACAGAGTCTTGTACAAACAAATAGAAACTTTAAACAAGAGAGTATTTGAGTTTGAGTTACTTGTTATGATCAAAAGAGAAAAATAAATGGATAAAGATGATAAAGGAGAGAAAAGAGAATACAAAAGAAAAAGGGAAAGTGATAAAGATGAAAATACTGAAAGTTTATTAGGAGAAATTTGTGATAACTCCCCTCTTACCAAAAGATGAAATGCCCTGAGACTGAGAAAGGGGCAGAAACTAGTGAATCAAAACATAATGGATCTAGCATGGAGAAGGTGATCTATACAAGTAAACTAGTAGAAGTTCACTCTAAAGAGGCTGAATTTAGTGATATGATTAATGCCCTTCACTTATTCACTACATAAGAATTCATTATAGATGATGATATTTGGGAGTTCAATGTTGTTCAGAGGCAAAATGTTGAACCAATAGTGCTCATTCCTCAATCTCCTATCCCAATTGAAAAGGATTTATGTATGCAAATAGTTCCTACTGTATCACTGTCGGATGAACAAAAAGACATTTTTAGAAGATTATGTGAAGAGCAACAAAAGAGAGAAGAATCAGCAGCTATTACTAATGAAATAGAAAAATTAGAGGCTGAAAAGGTGCCTTAAGAAGCTGAAATGGCTGAAACCTCTTCTCGTTTAGAAATACAAACATATACTAGAAGGAGGAAATATTTAAATGAGAATTAAAAGAGAAAGAGACCAATGGTAAAAGAAGAACAAATCAATAAAAAAGAAAAAGATGACCCTAGTAGCGTTCCAGCCATTGCTAGATAGTTAGAAGAGCATGAAAAAGCTGAAGCCCAATTGAAAAAAAGGCTGAATTCATTAATCTAGAAGAAGGAGGGATAGATGGTGGCTATGTGGTTGATGAACAATAGCTCATAAAAGCCCTGTGAAGGAGGAGGCATCAATACAGGAGATGGTAGAGAAAGCCCAAACTGATGACTAGATGGTGAAGGCAATGTTTTTTATCAACCATGGGTATGTCCCTAATGAGGTATTTGGATTGATATATGAAGGAATGAAGGCAAAAGAAAAAAAGTTAAACGAACTTTTGGACCCTACTTATGAGACTGAGTATGAAAAGACTCTTTCTCCCAAAGCTCTAGTAGTCGAATCACCCTCAAAGGCAAAGCAGACTTCCACTCCTCAACCACTATATCTTGATCCCTACAGTATGACTGATGGGGAAATGAAGGACTATCTGTCCAAGCAAGGATTTACTAAAAGAAAATTGGGCAACAAGAAGACAAATTCCCTAAGGGCTATTATCCTTATAAGCAAAAATCCTAGAAAAAGAGTGTCTACACAAGACATCCAGCTCACCCACAGAGATCATGACTCTCTAGAACCTGTTCTACACAAGAATACAGAGTGGTTTGCTGAGCCCTCTCAATTGAAGCTTCAAGAAGGGCTGACCACTGCTGAGATGATTAAAGGTGTGTCCACTCCAAAAGGCAAAATTGATCCTAAGATAATTTCCTAGAAGTATGATAGTGACTGGAACATGTTCATGATTAAGAGGATTTCAGGTTCAGTTCAATTCTTCACAGAGTACTCTACTCTTGTGATCTCGCTGGAAATCCATGATCTAAAAGAACTAGCCAATTTAGTGTTGATTAATCACAAGACTATGTTCAGGGGTTATGAATTTGAAAATATTCTCAAGAATTTTAAAAGAACATACCACTTCAAATCTCTCAAGGCTATCTGCATCAAGAAAGATAGATCCTTTGTCAACCCCTTAGAGAAGAAAAGAGGAAAACCAGTTGAAGAAGTGGTATTCCCTAAACTAAAGGTGAATCCTACTAAATCTCTTAAATGAAAGATGGGAGTTGGAAATCATTCCTCCAAACCAATCTCAAATGTCTATTATGATGAAAAGACATATGAGTTGGTGACTTTAAGAAGATGGGGAGGAAAAGAAGGAGCTAAAATTAGGTTGTTTAGTTGATATGAAGTGAGATTGTTAGATGAATGCTATATCCACTTCATATACACAAGGAATTTCAGAGAGATAAAAAATAAAATAGGAGAAGAAGTTATGCATTTCTTTCTGAAATCTATAAAGATTCTAAAGATGGCATTGGATAGAATCATTGTCAAGAGGGAGCAGTGGAAGAAGAAGAATACTCCTCTACAATTGGGGAATATTATGAAGTTAGTGGTGGATGTGGATGGAGCTTTGTTGATTCATAGAGATGGGTTGTCCATAATGTCAATATGGGAACCCATTTCTCTAAAGAAACTGCCTATAGAAGCTATCTACATAATGAGCCAAATGAAGATCCATGTGCTAAATGGAGAGAAGATGTATGATGCTAATGACTTTGTCAACATGATAAAGGCCATTCTGGATCCATTTCAGGCAGAACCTCTTATTCCTCCGCAAGACCCAACAGAATCTTCCCAACCTTAACCACCATCAAACCCTTGAAGAACATAGGCTGTATAATCCTTAGGGGAAGTTTTGTTGGACCCTGAAAGGATCAACATGCTAATTCAAGTGATGTGTTGATGGTTGTTCTATTGGAAATCCCACAAGTCCAAGAACCAATGTGGATGAAGAATCTTCAAAGAAGAATAAGAGACAAGTGTCGGCTAACCGCATTTGTATATGCGGATAACATAGGACAAATGCTAACAAGTATTTTTCTTCAACCTTAACAAATGTGGATAGCCAAAACAAATGCTAATAAGTATTTTGTGTTGGCTCTTGTATGCCCAAGACACATACAAGATTGATGTGGTTAGTACGTTATGATCCGAGTCGAGTCAAACCAAATAACAAGCTAAACAAACACCAATATATGTTTATTTGTTGATGAGATCATACAAATAAATATTGACACCAATTTAGAAAATGGGTTTTCAAAAACGTTGCTTTTGTAATAGAACAACATTATATGGATAATTTTTCATGAGAAATTTATTTGTTTCGTTATTTAAGTTGGTTAAATATTAACAAATAAAAGTGTGTTAAATTTATAAAATTGAAATAGATTTTAATTTTATAAACTAATGGTTTTGAAAAGTGTAATTTTTGTAAAACTTACAAAATGGGGTAACCCATTTTGAATCCTAATTTTTGGCCGCCCCATGTGCCTCATGAGGGGTCTTTTAGTCTGGGATACTACAAGACTTTTACTACACTTGCACTCTTCAGTTATCTCTCACATTCTCTCTCACACACACAAGCAAAAACCCTCTCTAAACAAGGCTGAAATTCAAATTCAAGGCAAAAAAAGGAGCTGGAAAGTTTTGGATTTTGGAGGACCTTAGGATGAGGGTTCTTTGGTGTTGCACCCTAACAAGCTTGGTGTTTGGACGAGCTTGTGGGTATACAAGCTTGAGGTCTTCTCTTTTGGAGGCTAAACATTCAAGAACATCATCTTCTTCATCTCATCCATCTATAACATCTTGTGCTTGAAAGGTTGTATCCATGAACACCCTATGCTTGTTATTTTGGTTTTTGATAGCATTCTATTTCACATCTATATATGATCCTTGTTCTTGGGTTTTGTTTATGGTTTAAAGTTGTTCATTTTTCAGATTGTTAACAACATGTTTAAACCTTATATCCACTACATTTTTATAGTTTAAATGGTTAAACTAGCTTTGATTTACATGTTACAAAACCCAACATTTTGTACCATCCACATTTACTAATGCGGATGTCCAACAACAAATGCGCATAATTGTTTGTTCATCCTCATTTGTCAATGTCGATGACTAAACACTAATGCTGAAGACCAAAAGAAATGCTAATCAAGATCAACAAATCTACATTAGTCAATGCAGATGAATAAAAGACATATTGATGAAGAATTTTGTACTTAGACTAGTTCTCTGATGTACAGGTGAAGGGTAGTTTAGTCATTTTGTAAAAGGCATCTTGTCAGCCTATAAAATAGAATAGAAAACCTCCTATGTGAGGTGACTGTTGATACACATTCTAGACAATTAGAATCTTTTGTCTAGTCTTATGTTTACAAGGTGTCTTGTTACTATTTAATGCAAAAATCCTAGCATTCATTGTAACAGGTTACCTTCATTGACACAAACAACATTTATGAGTATTTCTTGCATTCAATGTTCCTTGATTGTTTGATTCTGCCTTACAATCATTGACTGAATCATCATATTCGATCTTTTTTTTTCACATCAACAGAGAATATCATTCTCAAACCCAGTGAATATCCCATAACAGAATGGGGATATGTTGAGAAAAACAAAATAATTGGTACTAATGAGGAATGAAGAGCAGAATAGAACTGACTAAATCAAGATCTTTGATCTAGTGGAAATTAAACTACTCCATCCTAGCTACACTTCATATTTACATGACAAATTCTTCCCAAAGTTGACTCATGAAAGAGCTCAAACTGATATATGCATGTATGTTCATATGATTCAATGATTGATAAACTACATGCAAAGGCATACAAGAGAAGAAGATATGAGGCCGGGATTTTGAGATAATCAAACATCAAAGAAGTATCTAAACTGAGGATCTCAGAGATGAGTTGGAAATAGTCAACAACAACAATGTCTTGGAAACTCTTACAACTGAAGAAGATGTTATGGGTCTTAGTTTTGAAACTTTATAGAAGATTAGCAAGATGAAGATCAACTACAAGTATGATGATCAGAACACACTTGTCTCATACTTCTATAACAAGATGATAGCTAGAGTCAAAGAGCTGTCAAGCCTGATGACCTGATTACAAGTGTCTAAGCCTAAGGGAGAGTATTGTTAGATCTAGGAACAATAGGTCTAGACCATTTTGTATAGGCTTAGAACTTTAATCAATACTTGTAATGAATATTTGTAATTCATTATTTTGATGTATTCATTATGTATATAGGTTAACCCATATGTGTGTTGATTTATGTGTAAGACTGCAGGTACAAGCACTATACTTGGTCAATTTTAGAAATTGACTAAGTGTAAGAAACATCTATGGATGAACATTTTTTTATTTCGTAGATATCTTTCTTACAAGACCACGTGGAGAAACTAAAGTGAAGACTTCTATGGAAAGAAAACTCCTTCGAAAGACAAGACTTCTGTGGAAGATAACGTACCTTGGGAAGACAAAGTACCATGAGAAGACAAATTACCTTCAGAAGACAAAGTATCTTCAGAAGAACAAAGTAGCTGCGGAAGAACAAAGTAATTGTGGAAGACAAAAGTAGCAGCGAAAGACCAAAGTAGTTGCAGAAGACCAAACACTTGCAGTTATATCATACAAGTGCTTCAAGTCAACAAGTCAATCAAGGACTCTAAGAGATTCGATGTTTCCTTAACAAAAACACGCGTATCTATAAATATGAGTCCTAGGTTTCATAAGGATAGAGATAGACAGCATCCTAAGAACCATCACATCGTTTTTCACGATTAACGAAACACAAAACCCTAGCAGCCGTCACATCCTCACACCAAAACAATAAACATAATCATTGCATATAAGTTAGTTAGCAATTATTATTTGATTCTTTGTAATCACTAATCAGTTTTAATGAATTATGTTTGATTCAAAACATTTTTCTTTGCATATTGTTGATATCATTTGAGCGTTTATTATCTATCTTTACTATCATCTATATTAATTATTTAATCAATTAAACTACGATTAATGATAATTACGTGATCGTTACATTGATTCCAATCTAACAGTGATAATTTCTAATTGTGATCCTTGGATTCACATTCATAAATTACAGTGAGCTTCATAGTACCCTATGATTGATCTCTAATTTGGCTATCGTCAATTGCGGGTTCATGAGGAGGATATACCAAAGACATCATTTAGAACTCGGCATGGACATTATGAGTTCTTTGTCATGCCATTTGGGCTGACCAACGATCCAGTAATGTATTGATCTAATGAACCGAGTATGCAAACCCTATTTGGATAAGTTTGTAATCGTGTTTATAGATGATATCTCATCTATTCTCTTTCGAAGGAAGACCATGAACAGCACCTACGAGTGATACTCAAATTACTACTGGAAGAGAAACTTTTTGACAAATTCTTGAAGTGTGAATTTTGGTTACGAGAGGTGAATTTCTTAGGAAACATGGTTAATGAGAAGGGAATCCACGTTGACCCTTGAAAGATTGAAGCAGTTTAGAAAGTGGGATACTCCTAAGACGCCTTTGGAGATATGACAATTCTTAGGGTTGGCTGGTTACTATTGATGATTCATTGCAAACTTGTCCAAGATCACATAACCGTTGACAATGCTAACACAAAAGGATAAGAAGTTTAATTGGGGACAAAATCAAAAGGAGGCATTCCAGACGTTGAAGGAAAGATTGTGTAATGCACTAATATTAACCCTCCTTAATGGTTCCAATGAATTTGTTGTGTTCTGCAATGCATCATATCAGGGGCTAGGTTATGTGCTTATGCAAAAGAATAAGGTGATTGTTTACTCCTCGCGTCAGCTTTAAAGTTCACGAAAATATTTATACGACACATGACTTGAATTAGGAGAGGTGGTATGTGCACTTATGATATGGAGGCATTACTTGTATAGGACTAAGTGTCTTATCCACACTGATCATAAAAGTCCGTAACACATTTTTTTTCAAAAGGAACTAAATATGTGCAAGAAACGATGGGTTCTCAGTGATTATGATTGTGAAATACGACATCATCTAGGAAAGGCAAACATGGTGGCCGATGCATTGAGCCCAAAGGAATGTGTTAAACCCTTACATGCACAAGCGTTGGGAATGACCGTTCAATCGAATCTAACAACTCAAATCCTGACAGCACAGGGTGAAGCATGAAGGAGGAGAATGTCCCATGTGAAGAGTTTCGAGGCTTGGATAAGCTAATGAACTATAAAGAGGATGGGGTACGATACTTTATGGATCACATATGGACACCTAAGTGGGGAGATGTTCGAACCTATCTATGAATAAAGCGTAAAAGTTCAAGTATTATGTTTGCAGGACCGGTGAAGGGGGTCAATTACAACACAACAACACAAAGAGGAGATTAACCAAACTTAATCAAACAGTAATACTGGATTAACCACAATAAGACACTAAGAACACAGGTAATACGATGACAGAACACAAGAGCAAAATACACAGTGATATGGTTTTCGAGATTGCAGTATATTGCTTTCTCATGTTCTATTACAAGTGTTACAAAGAATATTAGAAAGATACAAGAACATGAGATACTTATAATACATCCTACAGCCGGCTATACTTTGAAAGCCAGCCGGATACAATTGACTAGACACAAACAAAATCAATTGTAAAGTCAAAAGGCAAATTGCCTTTTGACTAGTGACTATGACATGCCATAGTTCACATCCTTATCTATTACAAAAAGGATAAAGTACATGAAGTAGAAAGTTACAGAC
>BJCM01129890.1:0-10102 GCA_018326385.1 Flaveria bidentis | reverse complement strand
CAATTCAGCACCATCGGTCTTTGGTTAGTGTCTTAGACTCTTGGTGCTTGATAGTTATAAATGGTTTACAAATATTGCAAAAGAAAGTTACTCAAAAATAACAAGCTATTGTATATTGTCATATTGTATTTATTGTCAAAATGGTTTAATAATTTTGCAATAGAAACTTACTAATTTTGAACCCATGAAGTTGCAACACATGTGATGGGCAATTGTATATTGTCATTTTGTGTATGTTGAACCCATCACCGATGAAGTTTTCATAATTTACAACAAGTTTACTAATTTTACCTCTATTTTATTAAAGTTTTATCTCTATTTCAAGTTTAGTAGTTTACTAATGTTACAATATCATTAAGATATTTAAATGGCTTCCATGAAATCAATGGCTAGTCAAGGAACAAAACGAAACTCGACTAATGATAAGGTTGGGAATATGGGAAGTTGGTTCATGCAAATAAATTAGATAAGGTGCAATGTAAGTTGTGTGATAAAGTTATGTTCGGGGGGTCGATAGATTAAAACACCATATTGCGGGCATATGAGGTAATGTTGCAAGTTGTAAAAAAGCAACAAAATATTATCAACTAAGAGTTTGAAATGCACTTAATGAGCTTAAAAACAGAAAAGGCTAAGCAAGATAGTGATGAATCATTGAGAGCCGAGGTGAATATTGGTAAAAAACAATTGACTTTGATGATTGTTTTGGAGACTTAAAGGAAGATCAATCTTTTGGTCCTATGAAAGAATGGAAATATATAGGATGTTCTATTATGACCGATGCACGATCCGATAGAATAAAAATAAACATTATGAATTTGTGTGTAAATTCAAAGCTAGGTACTATTTTTGTCATCTAAATAATGTTCGGATGAAGCACACACAAGTGAAAACATTTTTGAGTATATAGATAATTGTATTGAAGAGGTTGGTCCGGAAAATATCATTCAGGTTGTGACCACTAATGCATTTAATAATATGGGTGCATCAAAATTGTTGAATGAGAAAAAACCAACAATGTTTTGTACATCGTGTGTGACACATACCATAAATCTCATGCTTGAAGGTAATAGATTTAATTGTATTTATATTTATAATTTTATTTGTTAGTGACCTACTAATGTTTACACCTTTATTTGTTTTTGAAGCTATTGGTGGATTACCAAGGTACAAGAAAACTATCGATCAAGCAAAAAATACTAACGGTGTTTGTTTATTCTCATCACAAAACATTGGTCATGATGAGAAAACCGGGAGTTACAAGATTTGCTTCTGTATTTCTCACCTTACAAAGTTTGTTGTAAAATAAGTCTCAACTCAGGCATATGTTTTGTAGTGAAGAATGGAAGAAATGCAAGTTTTCAAAGATAGTTAAGGGGAAATTCGCCTTTGCAATGGTTATATCTCCCTCATTTTAGAGCGGCGTTACTACTTGTTCGAAATTTTTGGCCGTCAAAGTCCTTCGAATGGTCGATGCGAATTGGAAGCAATCAATGGGTTTTATATATGATGAGCTTTAAAGGGCAAAACGTAATATTATCAACGCTATAAATGATAATAAAAATGCATATGAGCCTATTATTAATATTATCACAAAAAAGTTATCGAATAGGCTTTATACATGCTTACATTTTGCAGCCTACATTTTAAATCCATATTATTTTTATAATAATCCGAAGATCCAAGATGATCTAGATGACATGATGCGGTGGTTGATTTGATTGGTGTTTTATCTCCCGGAGATTATGAAATACAAAATACTATATTGTCAATTGAGTTGCCAATCTACAAGAGTAAGCAAAGAAAATTTGACCGTTCAATCGCACTTAAAAGATGTGAAGTCTATGATTATAAATTGATCCGGGTAACACAAAATTTTAAATATGACAATATTGTTCATTTAAAATTTCATATTTGTTGTATTAATATATTATGTTTGTTTTAAAATTGTTTCAAAATGATGAGAAACACACGATAAGTCAACTTCAAATTTGAAAAAATTGCTATAAGGATACTTTCTTTGACTAAGAGTTTATCCGGATGTGAAAGAAGTTGGAAAATGTTTGAAGGGATTAGTGACTTTTGATATATGTTATATTTAATTTTTTTGCTGAATTTAATTCTTTGTTGTTTTTTTCTCACTAATTAGATACATACAAAAAAAAAGAATAGACTAGAGACGACTAAAATAAATAACCTTGTTTTTATATAATTTATTACAAATTTGATGGAGAAAAACAAGAAAATAAAGTTAGGAAATCATAAAGTACTTATAGCCGATAATGATAGAAGGGGTAAAGAATAAATTGTTGATGGTATAAATGAAGAATTTGAGCCGGGGGTACCTTTGGATGTGCTTAGTGATGCCACGAGTGTTGATAAAGTTTTGTGTAACCAAACAAGTGCTAAGGCAAGTGCATCAAGGGAACTATGATGAAGAATTTGAGTCGGGGGATGAGGAGGAAGTAGATGAAGATGTTGAATACAATTCGGATGATGTTCAAATCATTGAACAATATGGACAAGACGATGATGAATTATAAACTATTCACACTTTGAAGTATTAAAACTACTATGTTTTAATTTGTATGTTTTGAACTATTTGATCTATACTAATCTTAACTATATATATAATTTTTAAAAAAACACATAAAATCTCGAAGCCGATTAATCCCGATCAATCTCTAGTCCCTACATCGCCGCCCGACTAGCGCTTAGCGATTTTTACAACACTGATCCATGGTACTCTATTGGGAAGTGGAAACGTCAAGATTCAAAGAAGCACACGAATATTTTTAAAGCACTTGCTTTAATTTGTGTCTTTACATAACATACTTGAGTCAGCCCTATAGATGGTTCAAATTTATGTTTTCTGGCTCAAGAATGCAATTTAGATTAAGAACTTGAGCAATTTTTTGCATGTCAAGATTCAATTATGTATCAGAGGGATTCTGTATCTTTATCAGCGTTGATAGAACAATAAACATTGTAAGAATGACAAACTAAAAACAGTAATAATGAAACAATAAGAATATACGTTTTATACCAAGTTTAAATATAAATCATAACATGATCACTTATATAAAAATCTAACTATAGTAAGGTAATAGCTTTTAAGATCATATATTTAGAAACCCTTTTCAACCAAAAGTTGTTTATGGCTGCCAAACCTCATAGTTTTAGAAAGCAATTCCTTTTGTTGTGTAACCACTTAATCTTATAAAATAGTTTGAGTACTTTTTTCTTCTACAAAAGTCTTCACTGTAAATAACGTGTTCATGCAACTGAGTATGCAATCACGTGAAATAAAGAAATTGTTGATATTAAACATATGCATATAAAGTCTAAACACGTTCAAAACCAGCTTCAAAATATAAAACTATTTTTAAGGGCTTTTACTGATAAGAAGAGCTATAAAAATTTCATATAAAAAGCCATCAAATATCCGAGTTCACTGTTTCAAATTGATGCTCAAGGCTTTTAGTCAAGGTCGAGCATGATCTTGGTGATGCTTTCAACAAGCTTAAGCCCTGCAAACAAAAGTGGTATTAACAAAATAAGCAAAGTTGTTAAACTCAAATTGAAACAATCAGTATGTGATGCCTCTTTCAAGCCGATAGTAGCTTCATATCTTTTGATGTCATTAGGCGCCACTTCTAACGCTTTTAAAAAATCAATAGTTGAAAATGAAGATGATGGGGCTACAGTCAAGTCATCTGTCACTATAAACATCCCAGATTGTTTTAGTAAACCACCATCTGTCCTTGGATCTATATGTTTAAATTTACTTGAATGTGTCGAGACTCCTTTCAAAGAAAAAAGCTGATATTTTGAAGTAAATTGCTGCCCAATATGAGGTTCAGTTAACATATCTTTGATATTTTGTGACTTAAGCTATCTTCCTACACTCATATTTGATATGCTTTTAAAAATATTGTTCATACAACTCAAAGAAGAAGTTCCATTCGTCAACTGTTCCTAGGGGTATTGATAAAATGCTGAAAAGAAAGTCGACAAAATCTTCTTTGGTTTCTGCAAATAAAAGCTTTCCTGTAGATTTTTGCAAAGATACTTCAAGATGCATCTTTGAACTTGCTGACACTTCTTTTTTCAAAGAATCACAGTTATGATCAAGAGTACTAATTTGTCCAGAATCAATTGCTTTCCTTAGGGATTTTTAATCTTATTGAAAACTAAATATGTAAGCGGACAACCAATTGATAGCGCCATCTTTAAACGAAGCATCTGCACAGACAGAAAGACTAACATTGATAATGTCATCACACAAAAAATGTAAATATATTTATAGTTTTAGTTAATTTGTTTTAAAAAGAATTGAAAATGTTGCTTCTTATTCACTGCTAGAAAAAAAAACAATTTACTAGGTCAATTTTATTCAGAAATACGTAGGAAATTTCAAAATCTCTCGCATTCGTGACAAAATAATTTTGATTAAATATACCTCATAAAAAAGGACACACTTCCCACACAATCTGCATCACAATTGCTATAAAAGATCTGTGCCAGAAATTTTTTTAATAAACTATAATTATTATACGTTATTACTTAGAAAACTTAATTGGCAACACATTTACAACAAAGAACAATATTTTAAAGTTAAATTGTTTAATTTCACAAGTAACTTGTCACAAAGGTGTCAGCATAATTAACTGTTTTCAGAAATTATCATAGGTGCTTAAATTGTTTAGTTAAAGAGAAGTTTTGTGACTTTTTTAAACAAATGTAAAAACTAAATTTTACCTGATAAGAAGACATCTCTATTATTCTCTCCTCTATATGATCCATGTCAGTGACTCCAAAATCTGCAAGCAATCGAATGCTACTTGCAGAAGTATAAGGTTCCACACAAAGATCATCAGTGATAATAAAAGTTGCAATATCAAAAACAAAAACACCCCCACCATAATAAACATAAGAATTCCAAAACACATCTTCCAAATCCATCAACTGGAAACAAATGCAACATCTTTTTGAGTTACAATCCTTACCATATACTTTCTTATAATGCATGAACTTAGCATTACTCAAGCATCTAAAGTTGTTGCATACAAAGTATTTCATGGGCTCTGTATCATCTAGTTTCAGTTTAAGCTTTCTGCAGTGATCATATCATAGACTCCTAGGATTAAGAAGCATAAACTTGCATTCTTCTGTTGATAGGTAACTTTCAGGAAAATCATACAGGCTTTGGTACAGATTACTCAAGCTCCGGAAATTCTCAAACTTTTTATCATCATCTTTCTGCAAGAGTCTGACGATTGTGCCCATGGGCAAAGTGATGAAGCTGAACAGAATGTCAACAAAGTTGTCATCAGCAACAGCATACAACACTATTTTTCTCACTTTGTCTACTGTTACTTTGATAGAGATTTTATCTTTGTTTGTCGTCTCGTTGGCCATAGCTCTAGAACCCTGACCAAGAAGTTTGAGAGAACTATATATGTCTATGTTCTGGTGAAAGTGTGCAATTGTTTGATGTATGTAAGATTGGTATTTATACTGGTTGTGAGGTAACCAAAAGGCATTGAATATTAATGGTAATTTAATTGCTTTAGGTCTCTTTGTGATACGTTAAAACTAGTAGGCAACTGTTTAGTTTCCATCCAACAAAGCCAGGACCAAAACCTTCCAATGTGATGGAAACTATAACCCTAGGAAATGTATATTTTACGAAACTTAAGTGTTTTCTTTGTTCAAAAAGAAAAAGAAACGTGTTCATGGATAGTTTATATACTTTTTAAAGGACCTAAATCAGCTAGAAAGCAATAAATCGAAATACCTTTCAAATTCTTAAAATGGTGATCTTGTTAAGCTCAAGAACACTTTCACCAATGATCCATACAAGAACAAACACCATCTTTAAAATGATGAAACCGATTCCGATCCCTGGCAATAATTTCCCGTTTAAAAATCCTGGAAATCAACTTTGTAGCTGAATGACAATTACCACAAACCCGCAAATTCTTCATGATTCTAATCGTTGTCCCCGGCTTTGTACTAATCAACCCAAAAGCAATAGCCAATCTTTCACTATGTTGACTTAATATACCTTCTTTTACTTCATCCTCCATATCATAAAGCACCAAAGATTTATCAGATTCATGCCCATATTCATCAAGAAGCTGATTAATCTCTTCCAACATAGCATAAATTTTGTCACTCATGGGATGTGTTTTGTCACTTGCAAGAAACTCATGAACGATACCATCTACCTCAATTGAAGTACAACCAGGGATTCTTTTTGATCCATTATCTTTAAACTTTGTTCTTATTCTTGCAACATCATCCCATTTACCATCTGCAGCATAAAGATTTGATAAGAGCATATGCGCCCCTGAGTTTTCAGGCTCCAATTCAAGAACTTTTGTAGCAAAATATTCACCCAATCTAACGTTTTTGTAAAGTGTACAAGCCCCAAGAAGAGAACCCCAAATCGCAGCATCTGGGTTCATTTCCATGTTCTTGATTATAGCCATGGCTTCTTCAAACAAACCAGCTCGGGCTAAAAGATCAATTAGACAACCGTAGTGTTGTAGTTTGGGTGAAATCTTGTAATCATGGATCATGGAATGAAAATATTGTTGACCGAGGCTTACTAGTCCAGCATGACTACATGCTGATAAAACACCAACAAGAGTTATATCATCTGGGGTGAAACCTTCGTCGACCATGCTCTTGAAATGTCCAATGGCTTCATGGGCCTGCCTATGCATGGCTAAACCTGACATTAGAGGTGTCAGTTTATTTGTAACAGTTAAAACAGGGAAAACAACAATATTGCCCATATATGAAATTGATTAAAAAGGTAGATGAGTTATACAGGTCAATACCACCTCAACTGTATTCAGGTGCTTATAATATCTTTCACCATTCTATTTATAAGACATTATATCATTTACATATAATAGTTCTCACAATCGTATTTAATACATTAAAACTGTGTGTGGTTTAATAAAAAAGATAGGAAAGAGTCGGCGGGTTGTCCTGACTGTTTAGACCTGCAAAAAAAACTTACCTATTTTGGCCCGAACCCAATTTGAAGTGCCACCCAACCCACCCATTTGTCCACATATAAACAAGTTAGCTGTTTAATCCGACCTATTGGGTCAAAGGGCTAAACGGGTCAAATTTCACCTCAAGTGCATTCAAGTATTTATAATGTCTGAAGTTGTTTTATTATCCTGACTGTTTATACCTCCTGACCTTCCCATTTTTCATCTACCTGAAATCATTGCATTCCATAAGGCCAAACTTTTGACTGTCACATTCTCAAAGACTGTTTTTGCAGCTTCTATGTCTCCACACTTAGCATACATATCAATAAGACTAGTGAAAAGAGAGGTATTAGATGATTCTTTAAAGTTCTTTCCGATATAAGCATGTATCCATTTCCCAATTTCAAGAGCTCCCATATGAGCACAAGCTGGAAGAACGCTTAAAAACGTAACTTCATTAGGTTCATAGTTTGATTGCAGCATTGTTCTAAAGAGGTCCAATGATTCTTTATAATGGTGTGTATGTGTATAGCCACCAATCATAACATTCCATGTGATTACATTCTTGTTAATTATGCTGTCAAATAAACTTCTAGCTTTATCAAATTCATTGCACTTCGAGTACATATCAATAAGCGCATTAACAAGTCGAAGATTTGAAGCAAGTTTATGATCTACAATCCAAGTTTTAATCCGTTCTCCCGTTGCAAGATCACCTGATTGAGCACAAGCAGAAAGAACCGTCACTAGTGTGCTCTCATCCGGTTTAACCCCCGCCCTTTTCATCTCATTAAACAAATCTATCGCCTCCTCGAAGAGCTTGATTCGGGCGTGCCCAGATATTATAGAGTTCCATGACACCACATCTCTAACAGGCATTTCAACAAACAACTTACGCGCGTCTTCTAAGCGCCCTCGATTCATATACCCAGTGATCAAAGCTGTAAACGAAACAGCATCTCTCAGAGGACTTTCATCAAACACTAAACGCCCATCATCCAATTCTCCAACTTGAGCATAAAAGTTAATCAAAGAGCTATGAATAAACACATCTAAACAAAGCCCAAGTTTCAAAACATGCCCATGAATCTGTTTCCCCTCGTTTAACCCGTTAAATCTTGCACAAGATTTCAAAAGGGATGGAAAAGTGTAGGAATTTGGTTCGACACCCGACAAGAGCATGAGCTTGTAGAACTCAATTGCGGAGAAAGGGGATGAATTGAGTGTGTATCCTCTGATAATGGTGTTCCACATGATCTGATCAGGAGGTTGTTGAATGGTGTCGAATACTGAAAGTGCGTAGGAGAGGTCGCCGGAGGTGTTGGTAGCGCAAAAATGGAGGATTTTGGTAAGAGCAAATTGGGATTTGTGGAGGCCGTTTTTGATGATTTGAGCGTGAATTTGCTTGAATTCTTTCATGTTGTTGCATTTTGAGAGGAGATTGAGAGATTGGTGGCTTTGTTGTGGTGTAATTGGTGTGGTGATTAGAGAAGATGACGATATTATCATTCTGTATTTGGTGTAATTGGTGTGGTTGTAGACCATAGACATGAAGATTGAAGACGAAGGGTGTATCATGTATGGTAGGGGCGAATCAACAAGGTGAATATTGATTGGATTCACATGTGAATTATTTTTGATTTTTTATGCATAGCGTAAAGAATTTAAAAACCAAACCGAATAAGCTAAATTTAAACATGTTGTTTTTCTAGTTTGTTGCATGGTATAGACCACAAAGGTTCGAACCGGTTGGGGTTCTTGATTTTCCGAGTGAACATGTGCATCGATGGATTCAGCTAAATCAGATTTAACAGTTTATTTATGACTACTTTAGTTACAAAAGGAAAAACTGATTACACTTATTACTACGAGTGAAATGTAGGAATAGAGAAAATTTATCATTTTTATATATGAGAGAAATGGATGCAAACGTATAAATAAGTGAAGCCGCTTGTAAATTACTTGTGATGTGCTCATTAAAAATGTGAATCAAACCAAGAATAAACAAGCTTCAACCCAACATTGAACTTATATTTGAGGTTATTTAATAAATGAGTTTGAATCATCAAGAAGTTTTAAATGCTCTAAGTTTGAGCTCAAAGCTTTATTAAATTAAATGAGTTGAGCTTAAGCTTAGACAAACTCGAGCTTAAACGAACTTGAACTTAAACGAGCTTGAGCTTAACTGCCCCTGCTTAGATTTCTAAACATGAATCCCAATATTTGGACTTGAAACTTATGATACAATCATACAAAATGAATTTTAATATCGGCTTATCTACCGTCATAGTTAAATTATTATTTTTTTGAAAATGACGTAAAACTAAAAGAAATTTGTAAATACTTTTAGAAACTCTTCCATAGACTCATTTGAAAAAATACTTGAGAAATAGAAACAAAATAAACATAGAGTACTTACATAAAGGGATTTTTTTGCTTTGTGTTTTGTGTACCTCTACCTTCTATTGTTAATAAGTTATGTTTGTTTTCGTTTTACTCTTTTAAGACCCTACTAGTTGAGTGTGACTTGATGGGTATATTGTTTCTTTGTTTGTTTTAGTGTATATATAAACAACCAACCTTTTGTAGATAACTTGAAATCAAACTTGGATAATCTGAGAGTCGTGAAGATCACTTTCAGATCGAAATTATTCGGTGGTCCACCCGAATAAATCAATCGGATACAACTCAGACGAGAACAAGAATTTGTATGTTGTGTTGAGTGAATTTTCTTGAACCAGAAGAAGAATCAGAATTCGAGAATGAACCTATGACCAACAACTTCATCTCATTCGGTTTTGGAGGAAACGAGAAAAACTGCCATTGGCAGTTTCATCAGAATTCGAGAATGAATCAATCGACCCCATCCAGGGGCCCTGCCCCTTGGACCCCGCTACCAGAGGCGCTGCCCCCGGACCCCCGCCAAGGGGGCGTTGCCCCCTTGGAACCCCCATTGCTTAGGGGCTTCACCCCTAAAAAGGTTTTCATTATTGAAGATCATAATACACTCAAACAAACGTGCACTCCGCACCTCCTAACTTGTTTGATGGATATTATGATCACATTGGTCATTAGTCAATCCAATT
>BJCM01129889.1:0-14230 GCA_018326385.1 Flaveria bidentis | reverse complement strand
AACTGCGGCTGTAGTTGGGGGTTCTATGGCATCCCAGATTCCCTGGGCATCCATGAACGCTTCCATCTTAATCGACCAAGAAGTGTAATTCGTCGGAGTTAGGATCGGAATTTTGAAGGAAATCGAGTCGCTGGTATCTTTCAGCACCACCTGTGCACCGCGATCTGCCATCGAATCTACTGCTGGATCTTGAATCGGGGAACAATCTTCGTAAATGAGTCAGTCTGCGCGAATCAATTACAATCGCAGATGATTGTAATCAAGAATTCCACGAATTGAATTCCAATCGGATTCAAATCAATCGGCGATTGGAACCGAGTGGAATCACAAAATCGATTGGGAAGGAGGCCCGTTTGAATCGAGAGGGAGCGGGGTTTTGGATCGAGAGCCGTTGGAAGCTCTGATACCAAATGATACAAACAGAAATTAACTAACAAATGTTTACTGAATATTTCACTGATTGAATTCAAGAAGCTATTAACTAATACAAACTAAACACCTATTTATAGTGTTAGAAAGAACTAACTAATTACACACTAAGTCCCTCAACTATCAAGACTTAACATAACCTATCACTAAACATACAAATTCAAACTAATACAAAGAATTACAATCTAACAAGGGTTTTATACATTAAAAATTTTAATACACTTTAGATGATTTTCAACACGTTCAACCTGCTCAGCCCGTTTTCTTTTTTAGTTAAAATCCTTTAGCCTAACCCATTTGAACCTTTAGAGATAAAGCATAACCCAAATTGATACACTAAACATGAAAAAAGACACAAATAGATATGCTAAACATGAAAAAAGACACTCTTTTTCCCTTATCCCTTAGAGATAAAACATGACCAAAATCCATGAGTGGGTTGGATGTGTTGGCTAAGTCCAACAAAACATTATAACTTCAATAAATGATTGATGTGCCAAATATGGCTTATAAACTAAATTATTACAAAACAATTTGAACCTTTATAGCACAACTAATATTGCAGGCTTTTATACATGTGAATACATTTTGGATGGCGTGGGGCACATGACCCATTCGACCCATTTCACTTCTAGTTGGATCCTTTAGCGATAGGGGTAAAAGAGGGAACCAAACAGACCCATTTATAAGTAAATGGGTCAAATCTGTCAGTTTTAGAACACAAATCATAACTACCTTCACAATGTCAGAACTTGTGTAGCAATAAGTCTCCTTAATCTTGCGAGCTACTTCAAATGAATCTTCAGGAGGAATGGGCTCCCCTCTTTCCTGGTAATTTCATGAGAAATATTAACTCAAAAATATTAAACTGCAAAAAACTAAAATGCTAACAAAAGACAAAATCAACGTACGCGCATGAGTTGTTGAACGAAGAGAGTAACATCTTTTCCAGAAATCGGTATTGACTTAATGCTGCTACCAATAACATAACCTTCTGCAACAGGTACAACATGAGTGGACCCATCTCCAACATCTACCACAACACCTGTCATCTCACACTATGCAAGAGTATAGGTTAATGTAAAAGAAAAAATTAAAAAACAAATACTACCATAAAATATTTATATATTTAATAAGATCTGGCTTTTCAAAAAGGGAGGTGCTTTGTGCATCACCAAACAAAATATTTACACCACCACAACCTTTTTATTTCACAAATATGCCCCCTCCAATCACAGGAAAAGACTGAAGAAAGTGACAATAAAATTGTACTTCTAAAAGATTTTGGTGGTGTGCAGTGTGCTAAGACCTGCTATAAATGAAGAAAAAGAAAGGGGGGAAAAGCAAAAGCAGTGTAAAAGAATAGAGCTTCATTAATCCAGATTTGTAGAATGAAGAAAAACTTAAGTTCATACTCTCACCGTCCCAAATAACTGTCCTCAAACAAAAATAAAAATTGAACTGAGATATGTACAATTAATGCAGAAATCAGTTAGTAGAATGTTAATTTTACCCTCAATGCATTTAAGATATCAGTTGACCTGGTAAGCTTGCAGATTTGATGACAAGAGCAATTAGGGGTAATATGGGAAAATCGGTAAACTATAACTATCCATTTTTGAAAGCGGACAACTATTTTGAGACAAATTAGTGGGAAAAAAATGGGGACGGAGGTCGTATCTAATTAGTAAGAACATGTGGTGTTTATATGGAACTCCTAATTTGACCGACGAAGGGGTGTTTTGATTACTTTACGTGACAGTGCTTATTATTATTATTATTATTATTTAAGTATCAAGCTGCTCACTGAAAAGATACCATTCAAACACTCCAAATTGCTTATCTGAATTTAAACAAACTGAAATAAGTATAATAAACAGTTTAAAAGGCAATCTGAAACACACTTTAAGTTGAACAAGGTCTACATCAAAGCAAAATGCTTTATAATGATGACTTATGGTTCTTGACTTCAGGATATTTTATTACACATTATTAAGTGACAGATGAATAGATAATAGAGATTAAATAAAGAAAACATTCACAAAACTGAATGTTACAAGATTTAACACCAAATAAAAAGTCTTGATGTTTCATTACAACGAATATTATGATGAAAAAGAGTATCAAATCTAAAAAAACGAATATTTTCATTATTGGCGTACAATACAAGCGATCAAGCATACAAGCAATTAGGTTGTTCTGTGAGTTGTTTAGTGTCATACATGTTGGAGATTCGATCATCAATACATGCACAATCACTGTAGAAAGTAAAATGAAGACAGGATTTACGTGGTATGTCGATGTAACCTGTGTCCACGGGCTGTGACTAGGGTAATTTTTTTATTACAATGAAGAATTACAAATACAAGCATGATATAAATAGGTACAAGATCAGGGTTACTAGCTTAGGCAACGAAAAAACAACACTCTCTAATAATAAAAGAATAGGGCCGGTCCCTAGCCACCCTTTGGTCGATCTCCATATAGGCCCAAACCCAGTTTTCTTGTGCCTTCAATAAAAAGAGCCTAATCAAGACTCTATAACCCAACAATACTAGTATTTAACATCAGCATAACAGTCATTATCTGTAAGAGGTAGGAACCAAACTTGTTACATAATCGTAGAAAGATGAAACAAACTCCGCAGTTTCTCAAAAGTCAAAACCACATACCAAATACGGACATACAACAAGGACCCTTAGCATAATTTGGTAATTGGCCTTCAACTAAGAGTGTTGCACAAATTTCCATTCTAATGCCTTCTAATTTATGCATTTCCTTCCTACATCACCAAGTTTTGTTAGTTTAATTCTTTGTATTGTATAGTATTAATGTTTTGTTCTTGAAATGTAGATATAGCATAGTGTAGGGATCAATTGTGTAAATAGTTCGTTAGTGCTTCTAACTAACTATAAATCAGTGATGTAGTGTGTATTTGAGATATACTTCTTCAATAATACTTTGATGATCTTCATGTTTAGTAAATATCATTTGGTATCAGAGCGATTATAGGCTCTCGATCCATCGTCTTCCTCTTACGAACTCGACCCAGCGTCTTCCTCTTCCAATCTTGACCTAATTCCCTCGATCTTTCTCTTACTGTGATTAACAGTAATTCCACACCCAATTCGGTTTCTTGATTCAGTTCGATGGCGGACCAAAACAGACAGGTGGTTCTGAAAGACATTAGCGATCCAATTTCGTTCAAGATCCCAATCCTTACGCCGACAAATTACACCTCCTGGGCGATAAAGATGGAGGCGTTCATGGATGCCCAGGGGCTCTGGGATGCCATTGAACCACCCACCCCAGGCGCGGTGGATGCCAAGTTAGGCAGAAGGCAAGAGCCTTCATCTTCCAGTCTTTGCCGGAGGATGTGCTTATGCAGGTGGCTGAATTCAAGTCTGTGAAAGAAATATGGGGTGCCCTGAAGAAGCGCTATGTAGGTGATGACAGAGTCAAACGGGCCCGAATTCAAACTCTAGATCGTGAGTTTGAAATGCTATCCATGGGGGAGTCTGAATCGATTGATGAATTTGCAGGCAAGATGGGAGAATTGGTGTCACGTTATAGAGCCCTGGGGACAACCGTTGCAGCCTCTAAACAAGTGAGGAAGTTCTTGAAAGCAGCCCCAGATAGGTTCCTTCCTATTGTGGCAGCCATAGAACAATTTGCCGACCTAGCAGCTATGACCTTTGAATACTTGGTGGGGAGGCTGAAAGCGTACGAAGAGAGGTTGAAACCAGCCTCTCAAGGGAAGAAACCCTCGGTAGTTACTCTTGACGAAGAGTGAATGGCAAGAAAAGGCCAAGAGTGAGTCCAAGGCTCAGAATCAACGACCCAGTGGATGGGATAACAAGGGAAAGGGAAGGGGAAGGTATGCACAAGGCAGGGGAAGCAAAACCAGCACTGAAAGTGGTGATAAAATTGCGAATACCACCAAGAAGGACAAGAGAAACATGAGATGTTTCAACTGTGATAAATTGGGCCATTTCTCAAGTGAGTGTCGGGCTCCAAGAAGCACACTTGGCACAAACTCAAGAAGATCAAGAACCAACCTTGTTGATGGTACAACAAGATATGGGCCTACTTGAGGAACAAAGTGTGTTCCCAAAGGGTCTGCCACATGAAGGTGACTCTTGCACCTGGTATCTTGACAATGGGGCCAGCAACCACATGACTGGCATCAAAACCCACTTCACTAAACTTGATGAAGCCATTACTGGCAATGTGAAGTTTGGGGATGGGTCAGTGGTTGTAATCAAAGGCAGGGGATCCATATGCTTTCAATGTAGTAATGGTGAACACAGAGTAGTGACCAATGTCTACTTCATACTTGCTCTGAGAAGTAATAAACTGAGTCCGGGTCAGCTGGATGAAGTGGGATGTAAAATCTTGATGAAAGAAGGCTACCTATGGATCTATGAGAAGAGTGGAAGGACCCTGATGAAGGTTGTACAAAATAAAACTCACTGTCACACCCCCCATGTGCTTACTTACTGCCATGCATGACCAAGCTTGGACATGGCATGCAAGGCTGGGACATCTAAGTTTTGACTCCATAAACCGTATGTCCAGGCACAATATGGTGAGGAGAATGCCCAAGGTTAGCCACAAATCACAACTATGTGAGAGTTGTCTGGTTGGTAAACATAGGAGTCAAGCTTACCCTGGTATAAGCAATTTCAGGGCAAAGACACCCCTTGAACTGGTACATGCTGATCTATGTGGGCCAATAGACCCACCCACACCTGCAGGGAACATATATTTTATGCTCCTGGTGGATGACTGTTCAAGATTCATGTGGGTATACTTGCTTAAGTCTAAAGATGAAGCACCAAAAGCATTCAAGATTTTCCAAGCCCAAGCCTAATTAGAAACAACTTACAAGATCAAAGCCCTTAGAACAGATAGGGGGGAGAGTTTACTTCCAAAAGTTTTGAACAACTATGTGGCCTGGAGGGAATTAAGAAATACCTGACAGCTCCCTACTCTCCACAACAGAATGGGGTTGTGGAGAGGAGAAACCAGACAATGGTGGGCATGACCAGGTCTATTCTAAAGGCAATGCATTTGCCTTTGGACCTCTGGGCTGAAGCAGTAAGACACTCAGTTTTTCTTCTGAATAGGAGTCCAACAAAGGCCCTAGAGGATATGACCCCCTATGAGAGTCTGTTTAAAAGAAAGCCAAAGATAAAACATCTAAGGGTGTTTGGATGCAAGGCACATGTAAAGATCCCTAGTCACCAAGTAAAGAAGCTGGATGATGGGAGTGTCCCAATGGTGCATCTAGGCATAGTCCCTGGTTCTAAAGCCTACAAGTTGTATAACCTAGTGACTGGGAGGATAGTGGTCAGCAGAGATGTGAAATTTGAGGAAGGAAAAACATGGGAATGGGAAAATAGTGATCCTGATGTGTCCAGCCAAAGGTATGCAACATTTGGTATGTCCTCAAGTTTACCTGGTCTGAATGATGTTGTATCAACTGTGCAAACATCTGACCATTTGGGTCAGAACTCTGACATGAGTACTCGGAATGAAACTTCTCCGAGTAGAATACCCAGTCAAGATCAGTCCAACTCTGAATCAGGAGAAGCATTAGAGGATTCAGGGGGATGCAAGTGAAGGTTATCCTATGGAAGGTGCACAGGTTCCCAGATCAACTTATGATGATACCCCACCTAAAGGTTTTACAAGCCTAAATGATGTGTTCAATAGGACAGAGGTCTTAGAACAAATTCCTTTTAAGCCTCCTATATTCAATGAGTCAGAGTTGTTGCTGATAAAAGAGCCAATAAACTATGAGCAGGCTAAGATCAACCCTGAGTGGAGAAAAGCTATGCAAGATGAGATTGATAGCATAGAGAAGAACAAAACTTGGAATTTAGTTGAGTGTCCAAGGGGAGTGAAACCTATAGGAGTTAAATGGTTGTTTAAACTCAAAAGGAATGCAGAGGGTAGGGTTATCAGGCACAAAGCTAGGTTGGTTGTGAAAGGCTATGTTCAGAAGTATGGAATTGACTATGAAGAGGTGTTTGCTCCTGTTGCTAGGTTAGAAACTGTAAGGTTAATTCTAGCTTTGGCAGTTGCGAACAAGTGGAAGGTTCATCACTTCGATGTTAAGACAGCCTTCTTGAATGGGGATCTGAAAGAGGATGTGTATGTGACACAGCCAGAAGGTTTTGTGAAACCTGGCAAGGAAAGGTTAGTGTATAAGCGCATTAAGGTATTATATGGCCTTAAGCAGGCTCCAAGAGCTTGGAATAAGAAGTTACATGATACCTTGATAGAATTTGGTTTTAAAAGCTATCCATAGGAACATGCAGTGTACAATAATCAATCTGAAAATGGATCTGTGTTAATAGGAGTGTATGTGGATGACTTACTAGTGACTGGTTCAAGTTCAAGAATGGCTGTGGAGTTTAAAGCAATGATGAAGTCTAAGTTTGAAATAACAGATCTTGGATTGTTGAACTACTACTTAGGCATAGAGGTGAAACAAGAAGAAAGTGGTATCTTCTTGAATCAATCTGGGTGTGCCAAGAAAATTCTGGAAGAACAGAATATGTAGGAGTGCAATTCAACCAAAGTCCCTATGGATCCAGGGTTGAAATTAGAGAAAGATGAGGATTCTGTGGATGCTACAATGTATAGAAGAGTTATAGGTTGTTTGAGATATTTACTCAAACTAGACCTGACTTAAGTTACTCTGTGGGTATAGTTAGTAGAATTCATGGAGTTTCCTAGAACTACTCATTGGCAAGCAGTTAAGCACATTCTGAGATACTTAAAGGGTACTATAGATCATGGTATTTGGTATGAATGTGGGAACATTGAGATTTGGTGGGCTATAGTGATAGTTCTCATGCACCTACTAAAGCTGATGGTAAGAGCACTACAGGTATGGTGTTCTACTATGGAGGAGGGCTTCTTAGTTGGGTTAGTCAAAAGCAAGAAACTGTTGCTTTATCATCATGTGAGGCTGAATTTATAGCTGCTACTGCTTCTGCTCAGCAAGCTGTGTGGTTAAGAAGTGTGTTGGAAGTATTGACTGGAGTTAAGGCAGGACCAGTTTTAATACATGTGGATAATAAGTCAGCTATTCAATTAATGAAGAATCCAGTGTTTCATGGGAGATCTAAGCACATAGATGTCAGATACCATTACATAAGGAGTTGTGTTAAAAGGGGTTTGGTAGTAGTGAAACATATTTGTGGAGAGGAGCAAAAGGCTTATATTCTTACAAAAGCTCTTCCGAGGCTAAAATTTATTGATATGAAAAGGCTGCTTGGAGTAGGTTCAATAAAAGAATTAAGGGGGTGATTGTTAATTTAATTCTTTGTATTGTATAGTATTAATGTTTTGTTCTTGAAGTGTAGAGATAGCATAGTGTAGGGATCAATTGTGTAAATAGTTAGTTAGTGCTTCTAACTACTATAAATCAGTGATGTAGTGTGTATTTGAGATATACTTCTTCAATAATACTTTGATGATCTTCATGTTTAGTAAATATCAAGTTTCAATGTCACACTTTTTCATTTAATATATGGCATACCTTAAACTGTCAAGCCATTAATCACTTAAAACATAGATTTCCTAATTCTTGAAGTTATACAAGTGTTAACCAGCCACGCAACTTCTACATTCTTGTAACTTCATAAATCTGTCAAACTTAAATTGTATGTTCTGATGTTCATTGTTATCCTCCTCACAAATGTCTAAGGATAATCCTAATACCTTGAGTTTAGACTTAAGTAATTAGCATCACCATCAAAGAATAAAAAAAACGCACATCCCTTACAATAACACCAACAATAATCATAAAAAAAACATACCTTAGATGTTGTGTACCCAGCAGCCAAAGCAAGTACCGGTTGCACTGCAATATAAAGCCCAGGAACATTAAATGTCTCGAACATAATCTCACCAGTATACTCTCGACTTTCTGGTGGAGTAAGTGGGCTTTCAGTCAATAAAAAGTAATGATCCTCTGGATCACACCGCAGGTAATTAAATATACACTGCTGCCAAAACCGTTCCATCGCATCCCAATTCTCAACCTGCCCGTGTTTGATCGGGTAGCTTAGATTGTAAGTACTACTAGTTCTTGATTTGGATAAAGCCTCTTCCCCAATAAAGAAGTCAAGATCAGCCATCACACCAGCACTGTGTTGTGCGAGCCAACTGCTACTTCCCTTGCTAGAGCTACGCGTGGGCTGAGTTATAAACGACTCGTTGACTGCAACCACTGTTGGAGCGATAAAACAGGGTTCCACGTTACCCGCAAAGCCCATTTTAGTATACCTGTAGTACCACCATAGATTACACAAATCAGTTTTAGTCGCATAAACAAGCAGGTACTCCATAAAAAGTTAGTGCGTAAACAATGTCTTCTTTGGGAAATTTTATCAAACAGGTGGTGTGCATAGTTATAAACATACCAGATTAATAAACGTCGTTTAGGATTTTTATCAAACAGATGATGATCGATAAGAATAATGATTGATGCATCGTATGAAATGAAACAAAATCAGATATGCCAGAATTACCCGGTGCCATTGTCAATTACTACAGCAGGACGAGATGTAGAAGGATCCATGATGAGAGAGTGCGCAAAGAAGAAAACCAACGATGTTCTTGAAGTAAAAGTGGATCTGCAATTGAGATCCGATGTGGGGTTTTAAGGAGGAAGTGATCATGATCGATGGGGGAAACCGATCGATAACGAGAACGTCGAACGTAAGCAAAAGCGGCAATTCAACAAACAGTACCGACGATGATTGATGTCGTTAATGGGTGTAGCTCCATCCATTTGATTTCATTGGGAGATAGAGTGCAATCCTGTCATAATCATGGGGAAGAAACAGTAATTCGCCATCATTGCGATGTAAATCCACTAACCCACTATCTTTTTCCCCAAATCGGCACCTTTCTTGACGATGCGTGGATCAAATCAAGCCCCTTGATTTATATTTCTTTGTATCGTTGTGGGTGTGTGATCGTATGAAGATCGGTAGGGTGAATTAGAGGTTGATGTAAGTTGGATCCGAGAAGTGTTTGAGACGAAATCAGATCGCACGAATGCCCCTTTTGCTCGTTGTTCCGGTGAGATTAGGTTAACCCGCAAATCTGATGGCCCGATCTCGGTCACTCCGTACTATAATAATATTAAGGAAAATTAAAAAAAAAGTTCTAATAAAGTAATACAACTCAATTCTAAAAGTAATACAATTCACTATTTGTTAATTTAACTATTGAAATACAAATATCTGATTAATTTACATAAGATGTTTTAATTATTTAACATTAAACTTTTTAACCATTAATGCTTAATTATTCAGAAACAAATGTTTGAATCATTCAGACATTTGTTCGAAAAACAAACACTTTAAACCATTAAATGCTGAACCATTAAAACATCTGAACCATTAAGGGGCTAATTAAAAAACTACCAAACAACCCCTAACTTGACGTAAAAAAATACAAAGCTCTAAACTATAAACTCTGTAAATAATCAATAATAGTATTTACTCATAATTTGAGTGATAATTATTACAATGTTTACTTTAGTTGATAGGGATAAATCCCAATAATATAATTATATAATTTTAATACTCTGTGTGTTACACGGATCTAATAAATAAAATATCAAATACTTAGTACGGAAATTTAAGAATAACAAAATTATATTTTCATATAATATGTGTTTGAAAGTACATAAGGACTTTAACTAATAAAATGATTATATTATTTTTATTTTTTATTTTTTATTTTTCTAATAAAAAAATTTTTTTAACATTTTATTTAAAACATACCGTTTTTACAAATTTTCACTTTCTAAATTATCCTTGTCATTACTTCGAATTCTAATTTTATTTGTTTCAAAATATTTGTACTTTATAAAAACATAAAATTTTAAAATAAATCATATTTTAAAAAAAGTTTGATATTTTAAATAAATTTATTTCTTTCGAGTTACATTCATAGAAAAATCTATTTATCTCTTTCTTAGTTTATTAAAAACTACTTTTAATCTAAAAATAAATAAATAATAACATTACCAATTAATGTAACTGTTTAGTAGGAGATGGACGGAAAAATTAGATTTAAGAGATATAGAATTATATGTGTCCCCAAAAACCTTTATGTTATCTGTACAAATATATTATATCTTGTTTTAAAGTATAACTTGTTCTCATAAATTTCCGTTTAATTAACACTAAATTTAAAACAATTTTGTTTATAGATTTTATATTTAAAATTTGTTAATCAATTATGTATTCAACCATTCAAGACACCCTCAGATAAGCTTTTTGGTTTCATCAGGTCCATCGATAAAACCGTTGCCAGCACATTGATTTCCCCATCGGTTTGTCATTTTTTGGCTTATACTACTCGAGTACAACTTTTTACCGTTTGAGAATGCTCATTTGACTATTAAGTGACAAATTAGGAAGTACTATAATAAGCACTTGTATCTTATCCATCAAATGAATACTACTCGTCTTAACATGAATAGCATATTAGAATTATGTCCCCGCTAAATCATTGTTTAAATAGTATAAATATATTAACTAGGTTATAGTCTTGTGTATTACACGTGATTATATAATAGCAATTATAATTCTATTATGTGTAAAGGATAAAAATAATTTAACTACACAAAAAGAGAAAGTGAATCATAAGCTCTCAATCAAGTCATATCCATGTCCGATTAACTAATGTTTTGAGCAGCAAATACAAATAGATAAAGTTGTTTACATTATATAATAAAACACAAACTACTATACAATACTTTTCACACACACTATATGGATTCTAAATCTACTTACCCTCTCCACATCAGAGAGAAAAAAACAATAATTTTTTTATAAAGTCATCCCGAAAGAAAACTTAAATCTTAGCATTTAAGAGAAAATTTTTAAAAGATTTCACCAATGTCGAGTTAAAGTGAAAACTGAATATCAGTTAATTTTTTATGGGTATCATACTATCTTTCAGTTTGTTAAGAGCACTCAACAAAAAATGATCCATATTATTTTATTTGATTTTTTTGTTGCATTATATAGTTTGATCTTTGTTACATGTTATTATATTTTTATATAACCAATACTAGACTATAACCCTCATGTATTACACGAGTTGAATAAGAAAAATACTAAATATTCTTAGTTGATAAATTTATTTATTTTTACTATTTTTAAAACATTCATTTTAAAATTTTATTGCTTTCACAAGCTCTTTTTTATCAGTATCTCATTGTTTAAAAACTTTAGATTTTTTTTGTTAAAAATATTTTTATATAAAACTTTTATATTTTAAAAAGATTAATTTTAAAATGTTTCAAAATTTAAAAATTTTTTGTTGCTTTAGGAAAAAATCATAATATTAGACAAATTTGATTTTGAAAAAGTATATTTTTAATTAAAATTACTTAGTTTTTATTTAATGAAAAAATATGTTTTAAAAATTAATGATTTAAAAAACTTGGATTTATAAAATACGGAGAGAAAGAGAAAAATTAAAAAATTAGTTATTTGATTTTTTAAAGTACAATAAATAGAACAGGTAAAAAAACAAAGATGAGAAAGTCACATTAACATGTGGAATGATTATTAGGTTAGATGATACAAACTATTAAAAATAAATGCATTGTAATTTATAAACCATTTAAGCAATGTTTTCAGACTCGGATCGGACGTCGAACCAGACGTCTTACTGGTTTGGTGGTCGGACCGGTTGGACCTGATTTAACTATATTTTAATTATATTTATATATGTAATTAAATATTTGTTGTAAATTATGGTGTGAAAGGGAGTCTCTCTAACACCATTGTCACACATTGGTGTGACAAATGAAACATTATGTGTTTATATGTGAAAACAAGGTGAAAGGTATTGAATGTCTTTATGATACATTTTATACCATGACCTACCCGCGCGCAGGGGGGTGCAAAAACGGGTTTCTGGCTGGAAAATTTGGGAAAACTAAAAAAAAAAAAAGAAACGGTTCGAACCGATCCGGTTTCCCAGTCTGACCAGCGGTTCGGGACGAACCGGCCGGTTCGACCACTAGAAAACGAGTCACCCCCAACCAGACCCGACACCAAATCCCGGTCTAACCGGTCGGACCGGCCGGTCCGATCCGGTCTCAACAACTGCATTTAAGCAAAACCCAATATTATTAGAGATGAATAGGGTAAGCAATAAACAATGGGCACAAATTTTGACGGTCTTATCTTTACGTTAGCATATATAGTTAAAAGGTTGTTATAAAGGTTATAAAATGCGAAATTACACATTTAGTTTTTCTTTGAAATTGTGAACATCATTTCTTGTTAGAATCCAATGGGGGACAATTGTCCAAAATGTTGGACAATGATTGAAAAAATCAAATAAAAAGTATGTGAATGCAATTATGATAGTTGACAATCACACGTAGAGTAAGTACAAATGAATACATCCAACAAGATACATAGGTGAATGTTTGTTTCCTATAACTTGAGGATGTATTATTTCATTGTTTTAAAGCTTGTAAAATTTAATGATACGTAAATATTAATTTTATTATATTTGTTTGTGTTGATAGATATAGTTTATCTAATGCTAATGAAACATGTTTATAATTAAAATGCTTTCTTCGATCAATCATGTTTCTTTTTTTGCATGCAATAGTAATATTTAAGTAATTTCATACAAAATTTAGTCGGGCGATGGACAAAACCTCGTTTGAGTATGATGAATGGTATCATAGGCGTGTTGAGTTGTTCAGAATGATGGACGAAACCTTGTTAAGTATGATGAGTCCTTAGGGGTGCCAGAACAACAAATCCTACATCATTGTGAATGGCAGGGCAAAACTTAAAGAGGACGATGCATTCAAAATAAGATGTTTGTAATTTCCTAAACAAACCTCGCATCACTAATAGATGATAGAGATGCTTGGTTCATAAAAATATCACGTCTTAAATTACTATCAACATGTTTTGAGCACAATGGATTTTACAAAATGAAAACTCAATGGTTAAACATGTTTGAGTGGTAACAGTCATAAGATATGTGATATTAAAAGAAATTTTCACCTGGACAACTAACAACAATCTTATGAATTTCTTATTAGCATAACATACAATATTAGATGTTATGGGAGATCTAATGTTTTAGTTAATTTTAAGGCTCTTTGGCACAAGAGTGATTGGAAAATTTTATAGAATGTCAAAGTATTTGTACATATTTTAGAAGGGTTGTCATGATTTTCTCTACATAAACTTATGATGTTTTTGCAGTGCCTTGCTCGTAATATTACTTTATTTCTTCCATAGACAAGTAACATGTTTACATGTAACAAGAGTGGATTAAAACCCAAAAACCTTTATTTTCTCTACATAAACAAGAGTGGATTCTTCTTTACCATATTCCACGATTAAGCCTTGTTTACATGTAACATCCGCAATTTTTCGAGTTAAAACCCAAAAACCCGAATTCAATTTGAATTTACATTATTAAATTATTTTGGTTTTAATGGATTAAATACAACTTTTATTGTGAATTATTATTATTTTTAATTATTTAAAACAACTTGTAATAATTTACTTAGAAATAAATCTTTTCATAAAGTTATAAAGATTTATCATTCATTTTACAAATAAATAACTAAATGGAAAAGACTTACTAAAAATTATTAAGTTATAAAAAGAATTTTAATAAACTTATAAAGTTTCATTAGTAGTTATAAATTCTTATTATTGAAATTAAATAATTAAACTATAAAGTTTATAAGTTTATAAAAGTTTAATAAATA
>BJCM01129868.1:0-22925 GCA_018326385.1 Flaveria bidentis | reverse complement strand
TTACACTTTTTCCCCAAAAATCAGAAAAATATTCTAAGTCCTTAGGCGCATGGGCACTATGCAGGCGCATGGGGAACACTTAGGCGCATGGGCAACTTTCAGGCGCATGGGCACTATGCAGGCGCATGAGTGCCTAGGCGCATGAGAATCCTGGACCTCTGGACACGTAGTCAATTCCAACCCAATTCTAGGCGCATGGGTACTATTCAGGCGTATGAACACTTAGGCGCATGGGCCACTTGGGCGCACGAGCACTATTAGGGCGCATGGCCCTACACTTAGTCATCCGACTAATATTTCTAGGCGCATGGACCACTGTTCAGGCGCATGGGCTATACTTAAGCATTTCTAAGGCATATTCAGGCGCATGAGCCTTATCTAGGCGCATGAGCTTTCTGTAAAACAGGTTTCTTGGATGTTTTCGAACTCAATCATCAAACCCATTTGTTCTAAGCTTACCAAGGCTATTCTAAACATTAACAACCTATAAGCATCTAAGAATCATCATCCAACATTCATAAAACATACGGGCGTACATACTCAAACATTGTAAAAATCATTTAAATACATTTTCAGCCCCAAAGATGTTTAAAACAAGTAAAAACCGGGGTCTAGAACTCACCTGATGCAACTTGGGTGTTTCTTCCTTTCTAACCCTTTGCAATCGAGTTCAAGCACCTAAAAACATCACCAAACACACACACCCGAGCACATACACAAACACATAAGCACATAAGCATATAACTGGGATAAAACCCGTCATAAACACTTAGAAACCACGAATTCTTACCTTGAATTCGACTTCTCTTCTTCTTCTTTTCTTCAAAACTCAAAGTTCTGCTCTCTCTCTCTCTCTCTAAAACCGAAAGGAAGTGTGATGTGAAGGGAGGGTGGGCGGCCATGCCCACCTTTACACCAACTTTTGAAAGATTTTGTTCTTTTGGACACTTTTAGTCCCTCCACTTGGACTTTATTACTTTCTTTCTTTTATTCTTCATTTCTTGTCTTTTTAAAATAACCGGGTGTAACAATAAAAAATGTATAGCCCTTTGATTTGCATCCATTGCATGAAAACCTTAGCTCAAAGTGTCTTATGAGCATGTCAATAATTAGCTATAACCTTCATCTGATTGCGTCACATTTCAAGGATTGTATCCAATTTGGAGTATTCATGTTAGAATCTGAAATAAATATATAAATAAAATGAATGATTTTAATTTGTTTTTGGTCTCGTACATAGATATATACATTAGCAAGTTTAAAAACTTGAATATAAGGCTATTTAAAAACCTCGTGTTATAAACGAGCCGAGCCAAAAACTGCTTGCTCAAAATCAGCTCGTTTGTAAACGAGTTGAGCTGGAGCCAAGGTCAGCTCAGCTAGTGACTCGCTCGTAGCTGTCTTGCTGGCATACTTGTGGGCTCGTTTAATTTAACGACGAAATCATAGTACTTTATAAATCATAAACAAATTTTATGCTATTTTATTTAGATGGGTCATAGACATATGGTCATTTAGATATTTTCTAATGAAAAAACAATTGAAGTATACTAAAATAAAAAAATATACTGGAATCTTGGCTCGGCTTGACTTGTTTACAGCTGTACTTGAATTTCATGCAACTCCCTTATGAATGCATTCTTGAGCCGATTGAAGAAGGCAAGTTCCTCTTCCTTTCGCTTAGTTTCTACTATTAGGTTCAAGATTGATATCAAAGATTGTATTAAGAGACGACTTCTGAATCGGTCAACGGTAAAGTTTGTTTATTTCAAATAAAAGACATCTTTTATTTCTTCATAAAACCTCTTACGGAGTAAATTTTAAAAAACATGTTAACTGATTAAGAGGTTATTTCTTATTCAATAAATCCTATTAATGACTCAACATAAGCTTGAAAAACAACCTCTCACTTATCGTTGAGAATTTCTCTTTTATAATTACCCCTGCCTTTGGAACGTAGGTGCCTAGTGAAAACTCAAAAGTGGGCCAATAATGGGCTTAGGATTTCGGGCTAAAATTATTGGGTCACTACGCATGGCTCAATTTCTACTCGACGAGTAATAGCAAAGTGAATGGACTGGGTAAAGGGTTAGTTAGTCTAGGTTAGTTATGGGCTAATGGGCTTATGGCGACTTATTGGGTTGATGTGGGCTTGTAGGGTGTCGACGTTTCGTATCCAGTATTCCAGTCTGGTAAACTTGGGTCTGGCCCAATTAGCACAAAGAACGAATCTGCTCTTTGTATTCATATTACTCTACACGATCGTGAGTCTAAATATTAGTCAAATAGTTTTAAGCATCTTGTTTAATTTATATTTGCGTACAAAAGATATGTAAGTTATAATTATAACTTACCCTAATATTTATTTTCTGATTAATATTATACGAAGAGAAGACTACTTTGTGAGGAAAGAAGATGCATGATTTTCTAGAATAGAAGAGTGTATCTTTTCATCCTTACATCATTTTCAAGTTAAATAGTTTAATTTAATATAAATTTAATATAAACTAATAACAAAATTAATATCATTTTTAGACTTTAAGTAAAAAATTACAAACTTAATTAAAAATTAATGAAAGATCAAATATCAAAATACAACTAGAGGAGAGGGATTCAATCTGTTGTGATATAAATACGTCTCAAATATGTTACATAAGATCATGCAGAAGCTAGCGTGGGTTTCGTAGCAACGCAAGTCCATGAGAATTTTTATCATCGATCAACTTCTCATTGATCGGAAGATCTTCAATGCGCTTGGAATATATAACTATTCATCATCTCTTAAGATCATGCTATGTAATTTAATGCAATCATATGTTATTATATTTTTAATTCAAGAAGATTGCATTGCACATATAGATAATCGAACCAAGCCTAACGACATCTAAGTACATCAAAAGCTCATCCAACGTCCATTCTTGCTACTCTTGTGCTTTCTTGAACTCATTGGTAAAGCTTTACGATATCATATATATATCAGATTTTGTGTTGGCAAACGAAAGAGGTAAATTAAAATTCTGAACATAGGTTCATCATCATAACATGAAGATTATGAAGTCAATGATGGACAATTAAGGAGTTTTAACATATTACGTGAATGTGATGTGATAGTGTTTGATTCTTATAAATGAATATATGTTGAATACATGTAATTATATTATGAGGAAAAAAAAGAATTTTTATTTTTAGTATACATAGGCTATATGACAATAGGAAGCATCTCAATCGTCCAAAAGTTGATATCTTCATCAGGTTCATCAACGACTTCAGCTATTCGCGCATCCTTCGTATATCTTGTAGTGATAGGGTCTGGTTGGTCCCGGTCCCTACTCAAGTCTACTCCCTGCTCCCTTATATTTTTCTTTCACCGCATCCTTTTGTTTGTATTATTGAATAATTATTGAAATTTAATAAGATGTAGCTATTGATTGATATGATGTGATAGATCAACCCAACCAAAGATAATTAATGCGATAATTAAAAAAGAAAAAAATTAAGTTTTACGTGTAGTTATTTTACGAGTGTTTTTTCTTATGAAAGTTAGTTATCGACTTGACACTAAATATAAAAATGACTAAATTCATGTATTTTTATTAGTTTTCCTATAGATATAAACGTTCTAGCAGAAGACTAATCAGTTTTATTAACGGTTTGTTTTCCATGTTAAAGTTGTGTTAAAATACTAGCATGTCTTTCTAAGTTGTATAATAGATTAATATTAGGTGTTATGCATACCACCCAAATTTGAAAATATTGAGTTAATTATTGAAAGTGTCTAGATATCTTACAATAAAGCAAATCACCCAATGCTTTCAAGGAAAATTCGAAGGAAAAATTAGTTATGATCCAAACAACTTATTAAAGGTTGCTACAAATTATATACACAATAAAAAACCATCGTAAGCATAAATAATAAAGACGTGTCAATCTTCTAGCAGATAAAGCCAACAACAATCATGTCGTAAGAGAGATGATGAAACCATGATCTACGAGCTTGTTTGAGATCTAAAAATAAATAAGTTAACGTCAAACATGAAAACATGATTCAACCCTTGTGTGCAGTTTTTGAATAACTTATAAAAATGGTATTATATGTTATTTAAAACTTGTAACCAATAATAGGTGGATTTTCTAGTGGAGTACGGCCTTAAGGGATAGTGATTTTATTGCACGTGAGACATTGTATTTGGTCTTGTGAATGAAATTAATATATATGTGAAATGCTCGTTAAGAAATTTAATAGTGTACCATAAGTGGCGTAAATAATCAAATAACTACTATACAATTTATGTTAGTTAATTTGTCTAAAGCTCAGAAATCACATAACCAAACAGTAACAACTTAATTATGAAAATAAACTATGAATAGATGTGAGGAAGTCTTGGTCTAGACCGACCAATACTGACAAGTAACAACTAAACCAAAACGAGCCCAACTAGACCAACAGACTTAGTGAAGGACAACATCTAGAAGCATCGCCACAAATAAGTTAAACTATCCTCTAACGAGAGATAAAGTTATTTATCTAAAACCATTAATTTACTATTCATAAATTATAATTGCCAAAAATAGTTAGTCTAATCTAGACGTATGATTATAAAAAATGTCTAGTTTTTCTTGAGCCCAAGTATTTTAATTGGTTTAGTTTAATATTATTCAAATTGATACTAATAAGTATTATATTTTACTAGAAATGATTAATAATGAAACAAATTTTATAAGATAATTTGATTATGATAGGAATAATATTCAAGAAAAGTTCCATATTTATCCTAGAGTAAGAGTGGTTACTTTGTTTTCATCAAATAACCTGTCATTTATATATACACATTAACTCTTCATATAATATAGACTATCAAAGGAAAGTTTACAAATGATTTAAGTAAAGATGATCAAAGGAAAATACCATATACCTTTTGGGTTGTGGTCAACATGTGTACAAATATATAATAGAATGCAAGTCTCAGCATCATGTGTTCAATAAACAAATACTAATTTAGGGCTGCAAAACACTTTCAAGCACACATAATATACATTATTTCTTCTAAAATGAATCAATTCTAATTCTAATATATCTTTTTGACTTCTATGATGGGCAAAATCCTAACACTTCGATAGATTCTTAGATATAGGCTAGGGATCACTTCCTATGCATTGGTCGTAGATTCTTTTCTTTGACTCATTTTTCTAGAAACTTGCCCACCGTTATAAAGATTTTAAGGGCTGTTTGGTAGCCTCTTAATACTTCAGATGTCTAAATGATTCAACACTTAATGATTCAGACTGTTTGTTTCGCGTGCACATATCTGAATGGTTAAAAGTTTTACCTCTGAATGGTTAAACATCATACTGATGCTGAATGGTTAAAAGGTCTAATTCTGAATCGTTAAGACATTATCTAAATTGGTCAGACATTTGTCTTTGAATAGTTAAATTATATACTAGCTCTTAATGGTTCAGACCTCTTAATGATTCAGCATTTAATGATTCAGACCTCTTAAATGCCGAATGGTTAAGACCTCTTATCTGAATTGGTCAGACATTTACATTTGAATAGTTAAACGATATATTTGTTATTAATGGTTCAGACCTCTTAATGATTTATCACTTAATGATTCAGACCTTTATTGGTTTAACACTTAATCATTTAGAAGTTGTCAAACAGCCCTAACTAATATTAATGGTGTTTCAACTGAATATAACCAAATCTTCATGATTTTAACATGTATCTATCTACTATAAAATAGAGTATTTTGGGTGCCACATGACACAATTCTATGTATCCACATGTGTTGAGTTTAAGCTTAGGCAAGCTCGGATTCGGTTCGACTCGTTTACACCCATATTTCATTATAATCATAATTTAATTTTTTTATTGAGAGGGTAGAAGTTATTTCTTGTGGGTATCTACGAATTTATCAACTGAAGGTATATTTGTTAATAATATATGGATAATAAATTACATATGCGAATGGTCATTCACGCACAAAGTGATTTTAGTCTGTGATTAAAGGTTGATACACGACATAAAGCAAATACACAACAAAAGATCATCTTCTCCATAACATTACTATAAATATCTTAATTCAAGCAAACGATTTCAGTTTATAATTTTGGCCTGGGTGTATAAATCATTTGTATTAAATTTATACATATATCTCGTGTTTATAAAATGAGGTTTCTTGTATAGTTGTATTGTGTTGAGTTAATTAGTCTTTACTTTCTATATAAACAGTAAGTTACGAATATATCATGAATTATAGGTACAACAAACGCGTTAATTCACATAGGAAACACACAAGCAATTTAAGAAAACTAAGTCTTATATGCAAGCATGTGGTGTGTATATTGCTCTTGCGTATCACATGACTATATATATTATTTTTTCTAACATAACTATGAAGACATAACAAAATACTATATTAAATTCTTATATGCAAGCATGCGTGTGTATAGCAATTGAGTATTACATGACTAATGATTATAAATGTTATTTTTCAAATATAACTATCTATACTAATAAATGATTACATGTGATGACGTTATCAGCAGATTTTATCTCATAAAATCTTTCCCACCTAAACTTATTTAACAAACTTTTCACAAATCATGTTATATTTCTTAATTGAAGTTTTATTTTATTTTAATTTTTTTAAATGACAAGGGTGAAGTTTTTATTTTTTTTAACTACCTCAATCATCACCAACCATTTTAGGGATTTTGAATCTAAAATATCAATCATCTCAAACATTATTTAACCCTTTAAACCTTATGATCATAAACCCCAATTTTATATAATCGATTTAAAATAAAAACAATAAAGTTTAAATATTTTCATTTACATATTTGAATTATACATTTATAACTTATAACCCGTGTAATACACGAGCTAATAATCTAGTAAACTATAAAGATATAACAAATATTAATTGTGATACATTCTCTTATAACAATACAAACAATAAATATTATCTACGGAACTAAATTTTGGTGAACCCTTGAAGATCCCATTGGACATTGCCACAGCCACATAGTTCAATAGTATCAATATGTTAAAATGATGTTTTTTTAACCGGTTGAAGTTCAAGTTGTATCGTAAACAAACGATATAAATTTAAGAATAGTTTAGTGGATATCTGAATTTGTTATTAAAACGCAATCAAAATAGAAAAGTCATTTAATATAGAACTAAATGTTGGTTGTGGAGGAAAAAATATTTTCTTGCTTCACTTATCTAGTAATCATATAAAGCAATAAAGATAATGAAATATTGGATCTTTTTCATTTGTGGAGTTATTTTTACTCAAAAAATCCAAACCATGCACTCTCCTAAAAATGTTTTAAGTTTTCAAGAGAAAGAATATTATACTGGACTTTTGTTTTATTGGTAATCATATTCTAGCCTTAATGAGTTGACTTTGTGTGGCATAGACTTTATTGCAATTCTGTTGACCTATAAATTCATTTGTTATTTTTTAATTAAAAAAATCCCTTCCATTTGTTTTTCATAAATTAAGTTTCAGTTATTTATCCTTGTAAATTTCTGTTTGAATATTGATGAAGATAGGCTTCCCCTTCTGTCATCTAGTATTTATCACCAACAAAGTGTTCATAGATAGTATATGAGTTTTTCTTTTAAAACAAACTCAATAATTCCTATTTATAAACTGTATAAAATCCTAAACTAGCTACTAGTATTTAATTCATAATCTTTTACAAAATAATATTTGGCTTCTATCAATAAACTAACAACCTAAGTGGCAGCTACTAAATTAAATGGATATGAGAGTAGATTTTAAAAAGAAAGTGTTTGTTGTTAAAAAAATATCAATGTGTTTTTCAATCAATTGATTTTTACTCTAATGGTATTTGAGTATATATGATTATCCATCAACTGAAATCTGTTATTATTAATAATCTTAATAGATATTATGGTTTATCTTTTACATAAATCATACAAAGATCATTAAAACTTGAGCATGGCGCATGGGTCACTTATACAATTAATATAAAGAGAGTTCGGCTCATGAGTAATCGAGCTTTCACTCATTAAGCAGTAGTGAGTTTTCTTCAGAACGTCATGAGACATTTCAGTCCACATGTGGTGCGGGTGTTATATCATTGAGAAGAAGATCTTTCCCTAGTACGAGACGATTGAGGAGGACACGTCTTTGATGTGCCAGTTATCGTGCTCTCGTAAACGCTGAGTGGTTAAATACGAAACCAATTATTACAAAAGTTTGAGCTAAGCTTGTGCACCTCGAGCTACTTAATTGTATATTAATTATTTCGTTGATATATATACCAACACAATATTTTATGTATTTTTACAATTTTAAAGATATAACATAATATATGATTTTAGCTAAACTAGTAACTCACCTCGTTCACACCTCAAAGGTTAACATCGATCTTGTATTGCGTCACCTTTGGTCTGGTGTGAACGTATGTGGTCCTGATCCATGACTACTTTTATATTTGCATCGTGTTGGACACGTAATATTAACGCCAAACTTTACGTCTTATATCATTATTTTTCTTATAACTTTTTTGACTTTTTCAAACCAAATTATATACTATACAAATTATGTTATTTATAGCATGTGTATACATCTACGGAAGAATAATTGGTTATTCCGGCATAAAAAGATACGGATATTTTTAACTAGTAATATAGCTCATTCTATAACTCATTAAAATTGTTTACAATTTGATTTCAACAAATTTATATGTTTTAATATGTAACTCGTTTAGATGAACAAGTTAAATAGGTGGTGTTCGAGTTGATTAATCGTGACATCTAAGGCTTACTTTCTCACAATGTTGTGATATTATATTAAGATTTTTAATATATATGTTAATATGTAATTTTAACTTACCTTATTGTAATGTAAACCCACAATCTTTTGAAGGAACTATTTGAATGAGGAACCATACGTTCTCTTAATTTGATAAAATAGTTATTGTTGCTACTTAGCATGTTTATGTTTGATCATGCATATTGATAATTTTCACTATTGAAAAAATTATCAACATCATGTTGTGACGTAGAACAGAAATTATACAAATAAACCTTTAAGAGAAAACTGATATACATCAATCATATTTTATAGTAGAACGTATAATTATAAGTTATAACAATATTAGGAAATATAGAAAAGATAAATAAAAAACAACAAAATACAATTGAAATTAAATGACTAGATAAACGCGTGAGTTTTTAGAATTAAAACGAAAAAACAATTAAAATCCTGAAAATTAGATGAAATAACCAAAAGTTCAAATCAAGACTAAAGATGTGGGACCTTGGATTTTAAAGTCTAGCAAACTGCCTATGGCAATCAGCATGTCACAACGTTTATCTCGTTACACCATTTTGTTCATATTTCGCTTGCCTTGTAAGTTTGATTGAAACAAAAATTACAACGATATTAAGCAGTTTTATTACGTTCTTGCTTATTTACTTTTATCCAACAACTTTAAATATGAGTATGTCAATCTTGGATCAGCCACGCATCATCACTACCAAAATTGGCTAGACAACAAACAATCTAATAAAATATGTAGTTGGGTTTGTTTTTGTTTATTTGATAAGAATCTTCTTAAACAACATAAAGCTTTCTTATTTAAATTTTGTTAACTTTTTGGAAAAAGAAAAAAAAGAAATAGGAAGGTTCTTTGCAAGACACCAATTGCAAAGGTTGACCGTTACTATAACGATCGTGTTCATCAAGTTAATCTAGATTCTCAAGTCGTCATCACCAACATCACTCCGCTATAAACTTTTGACACATTCAAACCTCCTACAATTTACATCAAATTAATTTTATATCTTTAAATTTATGGCATTTGATAGCCTTTATGTCACTAATCTTTAAAGTTTGTGTGAAACAAACTATAATTTTTTAATAGATACACACCAAATAACATGTATGTTGTAGTTTAAATAATAAATTAATAAAACTAAATTAATGTTGATCAAAATTGTTTAATATATATTAGAAAATGTTTAAAGAAATGAGCTATATGTTAAACAACTAAATATTAATATTTTTGTTTTTTAAAATGTTTTTTTAAATGTTTTTTTAAATGTTTTCTAACGTACTCCGATATCTATTACTTGCAAAATTTAAACTTTTAATCTCTAGAATAAAACAGGTGCATATCACCACTCTAACTATCCCTCGGTGCCAACTAAATATTGATCGTTGTTTTTTTCTATTATAGTCTAAATAAATGTAAATGAACCTTAAATACAACATGATTATGTCGTTAGTGATGAACGATTAATAATATGAAAAATGATCTTTCCCTTACACTTCTAAATAATGAGTTTTACTGCCATTATCTTACTTTTGCAACCTCCCTCCTCTTGCGTATGTAGTTTTGAGTATACTCATAGTATTTTGTCGATGGATCAATTTTTTTTATTTTTGTTTTTTCTCAATTTTGTCAAACATAAAGATAAAGACTAAAATAAACCTCCCTTTTAACGTTTTGTTAAATTATAAAAAATGCGACTTTCACATTATGAAACATGAGTTGTCACTAATAATATTAATACTAATCTTGTGATTATTAAAAAATTAATTTACACCCAAGCATACATATCATACTATCACTATGATCTCACACCGTATCTTACATCACTGATTACCTATACCTTACGCCATGGTCGACCACCTCTTTAAAAAACATAGAAATATTAAATTTAATTATAATATAAGTATATTAAGGAATTAGAATTTAAAAAATATATTAGGTTTGTTTTAAGGTTTAGTTTAATGATTAAGTAGCATATAAAACTACTAGACGGTTCAGGCTAAATAAGTAGGTCCCGTCTCCTCCCTCTTTCTTTCTTATTATTTACTTTAAAATTTTAAATTAACAGTTAATTCAAATTTAATAACATTATTTTCTTCACTATTCTTGTATTTACTTCTCTTTCAAATATATATATGCCATGTATAAAACAAAGCCAACTAAATCACAAGAAATAGCTTTCATCTAACTTTAATGTTATTGTTGCCAAATGCCATTAGAATAAATTATTATTATATATATATATATATATATATATATATATGTGTGTGTGTGTGTGTGTGTGTGTGTCAATAAATGTTAATATAAAGCTCCAACTCAAAACATTTTATTTTTTTATATTATTACAAATAAACAAGTCACAAAATATCTTATGATGTGTTACATGAGGCTTATACATTATAGATGCTCGAAATAAAAAGGATAAAAAGAACCAGGCTCCTTTGTGATCTTCTTTACAAAAAAAAGAAGAAAGAAAAAAAATACATATGACTATAAAAAAAGTATACAAACAACATGGCTATAAAACAACAAAAGAATCTTTTTGTATGTTCTATTAAGTATTAATTGCGTAGATTAATGTTTTTAGAAAGAGCACTAGAATAGTAATGACTCGAAGAACAAGTCATCTCGAGGTTCTTCTTTTGTTGTGGAAAACCTTTTTTCTGAAGTATGATTTTCAATGTAATTGGACTTCAATGCATTCTCAAATCTTGAGAATTTAAAATTTCCTGGACTTTGTAACATCTCTAGTGTAAATGGAGCTTGATTATCTGATGAGGGAGAGTACCTAGAGCAACGACTTGAATCAACCGTGGAGTTGTCAACTTGGTAACGAGCGAGTGCAATAGGTTTGATTGCCATGGTGGCCCCATTGTTGCTTAACGTTGATGGTTGCATACGATGGCCAGACCCACGGGCCATTGGGACATCATGGTTGTGTTTCCCTTCATAGGTTGTTATCACTGACCTCGTATCTTGTGATGCTCGCTCTACATGTTTTCTTACCGTGCAACCATGACTTGTGCATTTGTAGTAACTCCTAAAAAAATCCAATCAAAACAAAAGAAAACACATGCATCATATCAGAACACGAGTCAATCATACTTTAAAATCAATAATATAAATAACCGGTAGTTTGAATTTACCTTGGATTAGGGTTTCCCTTAACCACTTTTTGACCATATTTCCTCCATCTATAACCATCATCCAGTATATCAATATCACTCGTGGTCTGAACCACAATCCTCGGTTCTCGCACCGTCTTCGTCCCACCAATCATCGATATCCCCTCGTTTTCAGACGCCTTCCTGTAAAATCCAATTTCATTTCATATCAAATCAAAATCCACAAACCAATCTACAACATTCAAAACTTCATATAAAACACTCAGAAAACTTACCATCTTTTCGCCTCAGGCTCATATTCATCGACAACATCCCCACCTGACCTACTCCGATCAAATTCATCATCTCCGACCGAAATCGAAGAATTTTCCGGCGTGTTAACGGAATCAACCTGGCCCGATCCATGAGAAGCATAAGACTGATCTGGGTAATCAATAACTTCATGATTATTACTCGAAGCTTGACTCATCTGCAAGTTATTTGAACCCGAAGAAGACGAAGATCGTCGAGTAGATTGAGGCTTCGGGTGATTATGATTACCCTTATAAACAATCTCCGTAATCTGACCATCAAAAGTAGTCTCCAACTTCTTCTTCATCGAACAATTAGGATACGTGCACTTGTAATAACTTCTAGGGTTCTTACTCCCTTTCACCTGTTTTTGACCGTATTTCCTCCAGTTGTATCCATCTTCTGATTTCTTGTTAGATGATTGATTGTTGAAATTGTTGTTTTCTAACCCCGATTGGATGCTTTGTGAGTTTGAATCCGTTTGAATTGCAGCGATTTCAGGGGAGAAGCTCTGCATCGGAGGTGAATTGGGTCTCTCGTAATTCTGAATTTCAACAATCAAATTGATGATCAATCTTCAAATAGATAACAAAACCCATTTCATATAATCAAAAACTCACAGTGGGATGATTGAATTGAGTGAATTTCAACGACCAAATTGATAATCAAACTTCAAATAGATAACAAAACCCATTTCATATAATCAAAAACTTACCGTGGGGTGATTGGATTGAGTGAATTTCAATGACCAATTTGATAATCAAACTTCAAATAGATAACAAAACCCATTTCACATATTCAAAAACTCACAGTGGGATGATTGAGTTGAGTGAATTTCAACGATCAAATTGATAATCAAACTCCAAATATATAACAAAAACCAATTTATATACTCAAAAACTTACAGTGGGATGATTGAATTGGGGTTGAAACGAGAAATCCGACGACCATTTTCGCTCCGATTTGATGCTCTGTTCTCGATCTTCACCATCTCCGGCGAGATTCTTCCAATTAAACGCCTGAAACGGGAACGAACCGGTGGTGGGCGACGGAAAAATCTGAAAAACAAAACACAAAACACAAAATCAACATATACCCAAATCAAAAACAACCTCCAATCATCAAACCAATGGACTTACGTTCGAAGACGACAGTAAAACAGGGGATTCCAGCAGCTCCGCCGGACTTACTCCCGCCGGAATTGCAAAGTACGACGAAGGAGATCCCGCCGCCGGCGAGAGGGGCAGTGACGGAGGTGGGAGTGATTTGAACTTGGGGATGCCGGAGCGGGGTGGCGGAGGTTGGTCGGAAAGTGACGTCATGGTGAAGGAGAAGGTGGTGGTGGGTGGCGGTGGTGGTGGTGGTTCTACGGTGGTGATGCCGGAGGCTGAGAGAGTCATTATAGAGAGAGTTTGAGGGGATTGGGGTGAAGAGGAGTAATGGAAGATGTATACGTATTCTATGTTTATATATATTTCTCATTGTGTAGTATAGATGGTGATGGAGATAGATTGTTTTTATTTGTTAATTAAGATTAGTTAAATTATTTGAGGTTTTAAAAAATAAATTTTATTTTATTTATTTATTTTTAAACTAGGTTATATACTCGTGTATTACACAAGTTAAATAACAATAATATTAAATATGTATTGATGAAGAGTAGGAATAGTAAAACGTTATTATGATATAAGATATGATTAAAGTTACGTATAGTTAAGTATTTTGGTTTTTTATTATTTTAAAAACTTTTGTTGTTAATAAATTTCTTTGAAATTTTTTTATTATTTTATCAGTATCTTGTTGTTTAAAAGTCCGGGGTTGTTTGTAAAAAATGTTTTTTAGATTGAATTTAAATATTTCATAATTTAAAAAAGCTTCATTGTTTTAGAAAATCATGCTTTTAGAAAATTTTATTTTTAAATAAATATATTTTTAAGCAAAATACTTAGTTTTTATTTACAAAAAACTTTTAATAATTATTAATTCAAGAAATTGAATTTATAAAGAAGATATATAGAGAGACAGAAAAAAAATCGAAAATTAATTATTTAAATTTTTAAAAATAGAATAAATAGTTTAGGCGGAAAAATAAATGGAAGATTGATTGTGAAAATGTCATGTGTTAAAAAATATAAATAATTTTAGTATAGATTTAAGTATTTGAGTTGTGTTTCATGTGCATTTTTTCTTTTATGCCACTAAACATAGTGTTTTTTTACTGGTTGAACCAGCGAGTCTGGTTTGAAACTTAAATAATTAGTTAACACAATAAAAAGAGTTAAATACGATGTCTTATAAACTTTTAATACACCCATCACATCACGTACGTCTTTTAATACACCCACCACAGCCCATGTATTACATGTGTGTGATAAATAAAACATATTAAAAACATTAGTTATATGAATATATTATTTTCTAGATGTTATTATCCATTGGTGAAACAAAATCTATCTATTATAATAAAGAATGTTTTATGATGTCACTTGATACAATTCTAGACCATCTAATTTTAATTTTCCTGCTTCTTCTCTTATTAAACAATTAATTTTTCGTTCTTCTCTCTTATTAAACAATTACCTTAAATACTTATAATACTATTTAATTTCTTTTAAGATTAAAAGTTGTTTTTTAATAAATTAAGAAAGAGATGCTTTTATAGATGTAACTTCTAAATAAATAAAATTTTAAAAATAAGAAATTTTCTAAAACAACAAACATGTTTAACAATATGAAGTATTTTAAAATGGTTTTTTGAATGATTTTTTTATAAAACAAAATAACTAAAATTATGTTTGTTTTTGCCATAAAATGTTTATTAAAAATGCAATTACGGTTTAATAACAATATATGTTTCTCGCGTGATTTGTCACAAATATGTAAAAATATATATATCATACTCAAATATAAGAGAATAAAATATTTTTTATGGGGTAATTTAAAAAAAAATATCAATGAATGGTTGATACGTACTTAAACATCAGTTAAGGTTGTCAAGTTTATAAAACGTGTGGAGCAAGTTGTTTTAAAAACCAATGATTATAATCATACGATTGATATATATGTAAAAGATAATTCAGGTTGTCAAGTTTATACAAATAGTTTTTATCACCTAAAATTCTTAAAAATTAATGTGAAAAAAGAAAACAGATTTATTAAAATATAACATATTTATAAAAATTACTAAACTTTGTGAGATAACAAACGTGTAAAGAGTTGCAAAAGCAAAATTGTCAAACGGACATATCGTATATACCTAAATTCAAAAGAATTTTCGTCATGGCCAGTTGCCCCACGTCGTACGATATTTCTCATTGAACATATGTGAAAACCTCTAGCAAGTTTTAAATTAATTGTTTAATTTAACATATTAGCAGGAAATACCGAAAAAATAAAGAAAAAGAAAACTGATTTAGCTCATGAGTTTTTTTGTTTGTTTATTTATTGGAATTTAATATTAAGCAAAAAGTTGTATGTTGTAGGATAACTCATTTATGTTTCCTCTTCACTTGGATAAATAAAGTAAGTATCCATTACGAAGTTAGTATTATCTATTTATATAAATAGTTTAGAAACTCATGTATTATATGAACACAAAAATTCTAACATATTAATATTACTAGACTTTATTAATATTTTGTATGTTACATCTCACTAACAATTAATAAAATAATAAAATAAATAAATAATAATAAAATAAAAAATTATAAAATTATATTTTAAGATTTGATACTTATAAATTAATGAAATAATAAATAAAAAATTATAAATTATGAATAACAACTATTAAAAATAAGAAATTATAAAATTATATTTTAAGATAAGATACAATATAAAAGTAGAGAAATACGTGAAACAAAAGTTTAGGTTTCATGAGAATGGTGTCACCTGCCAATCTAAAAGTTTTGTTTAGATAGTATAGATATATATAGATTTTAGATTAATTATTAGTTACAATGAGTTTTTTAAGATTTTATTTCAATCATTAAAGTTTTATTTTAATTTTTTTTTGTCATATGTCGAATTAGATCAAGAGCCAATCAAAATATATTTTAAAGGACACTAAGGTAAAGTGTGATTGGATCACTCATGCACGTGGATAAGTGAGTTTTTATAAACTTTTACATCCTAAACTAAATTTTGAGTTTTACAAAAATGTCTCTACCACATGTTCATTTAGCCAATCAAAATGCTAAATATGATTTGAATCATCGTTGCATGTTGACATTACTCACATTAGGTTGAAGTAAGATGATCTACTTGTGAATTTGATATGAACATACGCATGCAAATGTTCATACGAATGATTTTTCACGGTGCATTAATGCTTAAACCAATAACATAAATAAACCTTGGCCACTCAAATTATTATTACACAACGTCGGTGGAGCAAAACCACCGACTTAGTTTCAAGATAAATACTTTTATTTCTAAACACATGTGCATAGTGATTAAAGCCATGGGCTTTTAAACCTGGGATACAGGTTCAAACCCTGTGTTTTTTGTTTTTTTCATTTTCTTTTTGGGTTCTTTTGATTTGTATTTTTTAATAATTTTTTTAGATTTTCTTCGCTTCATTTACCTTTTTTAAATTACTAAATCGTACAGGCGAGACATAATAACGGTTTATATTTATTTTTTAAACTCCAAAACAATGACGCCGTAAATTCATACGCTTCTATGTACTTAGTAACGCTAATGTCATCGTCGCAACGCACATAACGAATTCGCGTGTCAATCTTTTAAAAATTTATATTTCAACATTTTGACATTGTTTTTTCATATTCATACGACGCTTGAGTTTACATATAAGTTTTGTTTTTTAGTACAAAACATCGAAAACGTTGGTTGTTCACAGTTAATTGCACCTCAGCACGTGAGTTTAGGTAAAATATATGATCGTTAATTTGACTTTATCTATATTTTAACTTAAATTTTATTCAGAAACTAGTAAGGTCAAATTAAAACACTTATGTGCCTATTTTAAGTATGTGTTTAGTTTCTTTATTAATGTATATTTTGTGGGGAAAAGTCTGGTCAAATATAATACATTTTCATTTGATGGTATAAATTTGAGTTACTTTTCATTATCGACATATATTTAGTTTGGAATGAGATCGGACGATTGTAGTCTATATTTTATCATGCCACACATGCCGTTACTGCATGTGTTTTGTTTTTATATGCGCTTTGAATTGGGCTACGATTCAATGTAAAGGTTTGTTTGGAATCGCGTCATATATAATATTTTCCATTTGATGGTATATATTCGAGTTACTCTACATCCCCATATAAATTTTGTTTGGAATCGACCCAGCTCGACTGTATTTTTCACTTTATTACGTTGTGTAAACCTTCGATGCAACAAGCACGGGTAATTTTATGTAGTTAGATCTCATTAATCAAAATGCATGTTCATGGCCACATTTAAATAACATTCAAATAGCATGCTATGAAATTTCATATATCTTTACGAATCCATATGAAAATTAATGTGAGCTTCCATCAACATAATTCACGTGGCCACTTATGAAAAAGATTATTGGGTCAGATTTAATACTGTTATATATATATATGAAGATAAGGAAACATTACAGTGAACTACAAAGTTTAAAAATAAAGTATTTTTTAGTGTAGTAGGTTACACCGAATGTTTTTACCGTTCTGGTATCATGACAAATTGAATGGAATATGAATGAACAACACCGACTGATAGTAGCTTTTATAACTTGGGATGCTTTAGACGTGGGAGTATTAATCACCGCAAAATATTTTTGTATATGAACTTTGATATTTGAAATCGTGACGGGAAACCGGCACAACACCCGAGAATAGAAACCTAATTAATATAAAACACGTGTGATATTTGGTTGGCATCTTTCGACTCTATCATAGTTCACCTTGAATAATAACTCACTGAATCAAATCTTTGCGCGTTTATTAAACACATTATTTTTCTTTTTTAGCATTAATCACAAAATATAACTATAGGTAAATGATTTTTTGATAGCCTTTTAATGATTCCATTAAGATGTTGGCTCTTAAACAATCAGAAGTAGTTTATATTTGATTCACTTAAATATCACATCTTAATGGTACATTAAGCTTTTTTTATGAATAAGTCTTATAAACATATTGAATGATTCAAAAACTAACTCTTATTCAATCAAATAGCTATATATATTACCAAACAATCCCTAAATGATAAATTAATAAATAGACGTTGGTCTAATGGTCTACTCATCCTTACTTACCCTTACACCCGAGACTTAATTAAGTTTAGGTCTTACCCTAGACGTTGTTTACCACCTTTTTTTGTTTGCAATTTTATATATTTTATTATTATTATGTCGATCATTCTTAGTATTATTTTTTATTATTTTCTTTACTATTAAACTTTCCTTCTTCGGAATTCTGAGGCAAAACATAGGTGTGTAAATATATTCATATGATTGTAGTTATAATCAAAAGTCTTAAATTTGTAAAGAAGTGTAAAAAAAACAAGCATGAGATGTCACTTGTACCAAAGAGTAAGCGTAAATGCATCTAATAGTATCTTAAAAATCTGGACATCAAAAGTCATATAAGTTGACTGGTCGATAGAGGCGGTTTTGTAGAAAGGTTTCTAATAAATAGACTCTCACCCATATAAATTGACACTCTTTTATACGTTGCGTATGAGTTCATACGCGACCTATAGGGTCGAATACACTGAAAATGGAAAAAATTCAGAAGGATTGTCAGAGAGTTATACGTCTCATATAGCCCTATACGATACATATAGGGTGTATATGATCAAATATGCTGAAAACGAGGAAAATTCAGGGGGGTTGTCAGAGAGCTATACGCCCCATATAGCCCTATACGACACATATAGGGCTATACGACGCGTATAGCAAATTTTCAACACTGACTACAAGGAAAAATCCAGGGGGGTGTCAGAGGGGTTATACGCCCCGTATAGGGTTATACGCCCCGTATAGGGCTATACGACCCCCCCTATACGACGAGTATGGGACTATACGACCCGTATAGAAATTTTGGATTGTTTGTTTAAAATATTGAAGTGTCCAAATAACCAAACCTTTTAGAAAATCCTTACACACTTTTGTACACACCGGCTTTGATTTTTTAAAATTGCATAAACTTATTTTTAGTACCTGGGTAAAGAATATAAGAAAAATTCTTAAATTGGATGAGAACTTTAAGAACTAAAAAAACAACAAAAATCATAATTTTAACTATAGCACTAATATTATTATTAAATTAAATGAGTTTATATGTGATAATTTATATGTATTCGTATATTTTAAATTTTATACATGTATAAATGATAAGTTTTTACATGTGTAAACTTTTAAAATACACAAATATATGAAAACTAACATATATAAGTTCATTTAACGATGTTATATTTTAATAATAATGATATGCATCTAGATCAAATATTGGTTTTTTTTTTCGCGAGTACGTGAAATTCTCACAAAAACTAAAAGTTTTCAAGATAATCATACCCTAGTTATTTTTTTAGTTCATTAACCTTAATTTTTCTATCATTTTTGCATTTTCTCATCATCTAAAGGCAGTTGTCACCGTCTAATTGTTCTTTCATTGTTTGGTAAAGAAACAAAACATCACCAAAATACTCCTAAATCTACATCTTTCGTTTAAATAAAAAAACAAAATATAAATTTCAAATAAAAAAACAAAAAAGAGCACAACATGACACATTGCTTGTAGTGTTATAAGTGTAAAACATAAAATGACTATGCAACAATCTCACTTTCTCATTTCTAGTAGTTAAATGGAATAAATTTATTTTATTCACTTAAATTTATTTCCTTTACCCTTTTTTTCGGTTCATCTTTTCTTCCATCATTAGTCACCAATATCACCCACCACAACAACCATCACCGACCAACAAGATCGTTCCTCACCGGCAACCACCACCAACCACCGGCCACCAGCGGGGCTGCCCACCACGACGCCACCCACCACCGGCCACCACCGTTGCCGGTCATCACCGCCCCGGGAACACCACCGTCGGAGCCCACCACCGAACACCGTCGGAGCCACGGAAACCACCAAAGGCTGCCGCCCGCCACTGCCGTTGCCTGAAACCACGACCGCCGGAAACTACCGCCGCTGTAAACCACCCTCGGGGCCACCGCCAGCGGAAACCACTTCTGAAGGCCACCATCGCAAGAAACCATCGAAGGCCACTGCCGCCGCTGGAAACAACCACCGGCCACCACCATCGTTGGCACTACCACCGCCGAAAACCACCCTCGGGCCACCGCCGCCGCCGGAAACCACCATCGCTCGCCATCACCATCATAACTACTTTTACATTTTATTGTTTCGTTTTTCATATCAAACAAACAACACAAAGTCATGATTTATTTATTATTAAAGGATAACCAAATATGACAATAGAATGTAATGATTCATTTTATTTTATCATCAATTTAATTCAATCATTCATTTTATTTATTCGTTCGTTCTATTACCCTATCAAGTTCTCAATATATCTCTAGTTTTTTTATATAAAATATGTGTGTGGACAGTGGGGACACATACACGTACGCGCTAGATCTTCTTTTAACTAAATATATCTTAATTAACTTGATATTAATTAATACTTTTATGCAACAAATAAGATGCATCAACTGGCAACTTACCAAGTTTCCAAACTTCCGAAGTTCGCTTTCACATCGCATGTTGCTTCATTCCTTTTAAGACTACACGCAACATTCCATCTACTGATCGTTCGTAACAGCGGCGTCTCAAAATTTATAAATTTGTTTTGGGTTCTCGAGGAATTCAAAGTGTCGAGGACCTTTTATAAAATTTACAGCTAAAACACTTATATTTTATCTGAGTTAGACACTGATAACAATATATTAAAAGGTTTAATATTGATTGAATTAACTTTTTCTAAGTATTTTGAAACTAAAATCCAAATATCTCATTTCAAGCCACATATACATTATAATTTTATTTTTGTAGAAGTTTGATCGACTATATAAATTGACATTTAAAAGGCTAAGAGACTTAGGGGTTTAGTTGTTTTGGGTTTGAGCCACTCATTGCATGTATTGAGATCATTTACAATTCATCACTCATATTCATCACTAATATAATTATGTTAAAATTTATTAATTTTTTTTCTTTCCAATTAAATTATATTTTGTATACATTGATCATTATATATTTTTATCATCTACTCACAATCATTTTTAAAAATATTAAATTTATGAGGGTTTGTATCGTATTTTTTAAATATGAAAAAAAACACGATACATGATCCTCTCATAAATTTTCTATCTCTTTCATTTATAATCATACACAAACATCCCTTATAATATAAGGCACGTGCTCGTACATATATGAGAAAACTGACTATGAATGTTCTGAGGTGGCTTTCAACCACCCCACACCGCCACACGTGGTTGTGTAGGGGTAGCCATTTCTTGGTTTCCCTATATTGAAGGAACGTCGCACATCTCATTGCTTTTATTTTAATGTAGCTTTATTACTTATACCTTAAAAAGTATAAGTCACTTAAGCATATAGTATAACCTTTAAATCCATAATGGCTATACTTTCGCATGACAAATAAATAATTTTGTTAAACTTTAAGGCTATTTATTTCGCTTTAATTTTGTTCTTTTCTAATGTATTTTAATATTTTTAGTTTGATATTATAATTAATTCAAACATATTTTGTTTTCTTTTTTATAATTTTAACTTTTCTACCTTTCGATCTATTTTAGATAATTTCATTTCTCAAAATTTAAAATTGGTTTGTATTTTAATGTCAAATTAATTATAATAATTATATTATTTTTTTAATTTCTTGCGCTAACAATATGTAAGTTATAAAATCGGTGTTATATTTACATCTTATCATGTAAACATAAAAAGTAAATCTAAATTCAAATATAAAATCTTGCATTACGTTATTTTCATTAGTCGTGTAATACACGGGTCCAAACCTAGTTTTAAAATATAATGTTTTACAAATTTTGAATAAGTAATTGTAATATGTTTAATTTACCTACATTTTGGTATAATTTTGAACGAAATCGACCCTGGCTAAATATAATATATTTGTTAGTTTATTTCACAACTACGATGTCATCGCAATGCACGGATTTGTGATGGTTTCGTTTTTTATATCATGTTTCAAATGTATTCAATAACGTCTATTATTTGTTTTTCTCACATTTATTGCACGAATTCATGACAATTTTTCGACTTAATATTTTCATGTTTTTACGCTCTCGTCGTAACGTGAATGTTTAATACTAGTTCATATGTAAATGATAAAGTAGTGGAAGTATACCTTACAAGTCTATCTTAGTTTTTTATTTGATAAAAAGGAGTTGGAATAGTCGCCGTTGAAAAAAAGTTAGAATAGTGAAAATTCAAAAGATTAAAAATGTCGTGACTCGTGACTCACGTTATATATCGCTTGAGAGCGTATCATTGTAGAACGCAAAACACTCGACAACAATCTACAGGCGCCACTTGTTGCATGCTTTTCGTTGGCCCTTTGTTTCACCATCTTCAATCCAATGATTATTTTTTATATTTGAATGGACAAATTTAAACTATAAAAGGTATATGCACCATTTTTAATAATATATATATATATATATATATATATATATATATATATAT
>BJCM01129859.1:0-12122 GCA_018326385.1 Flaveria bidentis | reverse complement strand
AACTTCTGAAGGTTGTAGAGTTTTTCCGAAGACAAAGTGAAAGATCAACTTCCGAAGACAGAACTCTACTTCCGAAGTTAAGAGCATGCTTCCTAAGATCAAGTCTTAAGAGAACAATCAGAAGACTACTTCCAAAGTATAAAGAAAAGAAGAAGTTCCCAAGCATTAGAAGAAGCAGTCTCTTCCGAAGTATAAGTGGCTTCGGAAGTACTTGTTTTTCCGAAACTACTTAATCTTCAGAAGACACTGCTATGAACCAGTGGACACAAGTATGGTCTCTGACACTCCGCTGCAGACCTTTGATACTGCATGGCTTCTTCCTAAAGAGCCATGTAGTTGACCATACTTTATTCCACTGTTCACCTTTTATGATTGTAATGTTACCAACTTTAGTTGGTGACAAAGGGTAAGTCAGGGACATGTCCCGACTACCATATAGATACCTTAAACTATAGTCTTGTAGTATAGGCTTTAGTTATAGGATCCCAGCTGGTATCATAGTATATCCAGCTGTAGGTAGTATTATATATAGGTTCTCATTGTAACTCATTCCACACTGCTTGTAAGAGTCTTGTAATAATTAAGTTGAGAAGCAACATATAAAAGTACCTTGAAAATTACTTCTTGTGTTCCTTATTACTTTCTATATTGTGATCAACTCTTACTGATTCTGTCTTCACCCGAGTGGTGTTCTTGGTGAGTTTGAGAGAAAACAAAGTGTTAAGTGACCTTAACCGATCCTGCAACTGGCATCCCTTCCCTTTCTGTCCCATTTTCAGTTTAAGTTAAGGTTTAGTTAAAGAATTTACCTGTTTCACTTAAACTTTGGCTCTGATACCAACTTGTAAGGCCCCGTTCTCGGGACGCTTATAGCTGGTCAATGATTGCATATAAAACGTATATTTATATTTATTCTTCATGCAACATCGCAACGGAACATTAAAATAACTTTTTCATTATAAATTATTTTGCAAAATAATACAACATTCGTTACACAATTTCATTTGTTCGCATTACAATTTAAAAACATTAACAAAAGGATGCCATCCAAATGCCAAGTAGCTGCCCCGTGCCATCCTCAGCAATGCTCAGCTGCCAACTGGAAAATGCATAAAAAGTCAGCGTTGCTGAGTGAGTTCTAGATTTATAAGAAAACATACTTTACATCCATTAAAACCATCCTTTACTTTTGCATGTGATCACACATCATACGTACACGTAGATAATATCATTATTATCTTCATCATTCATTCATTAACTTTCGTTCATTCATCGTACGTCATTATCATTCACTTTCGTTACTTTCATTCATACTTTCATCATTACTTCTTTTCATTCCATAAAAAACCATGAACTTTACCCCACCGTCATGCATAAAGCGGGTACTGGGCTGGGGCCTATCATAGACCCCCGTCATGGCGCACAACAGCCTGACCACAGTACCTAAGGGTAAATTCAGGTGTACCATTGTCATGTGCTATACCCACCATTATGCATAAAGCGGATACTGGGCCGAGGTCTATCCTAGACCCCCCGTCATGGCACACAGCAGCCTGGCCACAGTATCTAAAGTAAGTGACAAAGGTTCTATACAAATGGTCAATCACAAAGAAAGACCCCGGTGTGCATCCTTCTGGGGTAGCTAACCCACACACCATTGGACTAACACCCTTCATTGGGCGTGTTCCCACATACAAGGCTTGCAAGACTTACATTACTTTTCTTCGTTCATTAATGCATATATTCATTCATAATGTTCCTCTTTTCATTATCTTCCACTTCACGTTACATAATAATTTCATTTCATTCATTAACAATCAACGTAAAGCCACGGGAAAATAAACATACATGACAGGAAAATTAACATACACATACAACATCATCATACAGGGCATCATACATGCATAACATACATCATACATACCATCATGCAATAAGCATCAATTATACATCACAACATGCCCATCATAACATCCATGACCTCAAAAGTCAATTTACATAGCCTCCGGGAACCTCCCAAGTTAAAGCCTAAATTACGCATTTTCTCCAAAAAGTCAGAAATATTCTAAGTGTTCATCCACATTTGTCTTAGTTCATCCGCATTTCTTTTACTTCATTTGCGTTGTTCTTAGTTCATCCGCATTTCTTTTACTTCATCCGCATTTGTCTTAGTTCATCCCATTTCTTTTACTTCATCTGCATTTGTTATAGTTCATCCGCATTTCTTTTACTTCATCCACATTGGTCTTAGTTCATCCGCATTTCTTTTACTTCATCCGTATTTCCTCCAATACTCATCCACCTTTCCCATACTTAGTCAATGTTCATCCGCATTTCCCATACTTAGTCAATGTTCATCGGCATTGACTTTCATCCGCATTGACCTTCATCCGCATTGACTTTCATCGCATTTACTTTCATCCGCATTTGCAAATACTTAAGCAGTTTTCTAAACTTAGGTGTATGTACTACTGTTTGAGCGCATTAGCAGCCTACGGCACACTATTCATTAGATTCAGTCCCCAAATCTCACCTTTCATGTTCTAAGCTTAACTCTTACGTTCTAAGCCTTAGGAACATAATCATAACATCATCAAATCATGAACACAGACCAGAATCATACCATAATATCATCATACACACATTCAAACATGCGGGTATAAAACCCAGTTTATAAAAAAACATACATCCATGCATTTTCAGTCCCAAAACCAATTATAGCATGTAAAAAGATGGGTTCTAGAACTCATCTTAGCAGCTCTTGAGTATAGCTTCTTCCAAACTCATTTGCAAATGAGTTTAACCGCCTAGAAACCCACTAAATACATACACCCGAGCACACACAAACACACATAAGCATACACCCAAGGACATAACCGGTTAAGAACACCATAAAACCATGAATTCTTACTTTGAATTCAAATTCTCAGCTTGTTCTTCTTCAAAACCCGAAAATTCTGCACTTTCTCTCTCTAGAATCCGTATGTAGAAAGGTGATGTGCAAGAGTGGGCGGCCATCACCTTTATTCACCAACATTTTCAAAGTTTTGTCCTTTTGATACTTTTTACCCCTTAACTAGGTTAAAATATCTTTTCCTTTCTTCTTTTTTACTTTATTCTTCTTTCTTTGACTTTAAAAAAAATAGCCGGGTGGTACACGTCCCGGGAACAGAGCCTTACACTTTAGATATCACAAATGATAGCTACCTATGTTACTATCATGCAACCTAATCACACATACGGTTCTAACCACTTACTACATACCATGTGAAGTAACTTGTTACTTCACATACTAAATCCTGCCAATCCTACTAAGTATGAGCCTCAAATTCACATGCATGTATAATATTCACAATTACAATCTAAATATAATAAACTTGATTTATACTAACAAAACAATTTCATAATACCATATTGATCAAGTACCATCATTATAACATGTAACCCTAAATACAAGTACTAATCTAACTAAATACACCATTTCAACAATAATTAATTTATATGTGTACTTAAACATTCTTTTTCCAAATAACATAAGTATGATCTAAGTATTTCATTTTAGACCATTCAAGGTTCCAAACAATCAATCTAACATGACCAAAATATCACATGCATTCTCAAAACATTGAAATTTAGCAAACACATTTATAATTCTCTTTGGGAAAGTGACATCCTATAAAAGATGTTTCACCAAACCAATCATTAATTCATCATTTATATAGTTATATTTGTCTATATCAATCATTAAAACACAACAAACATAATCAAATCATAAAATCCAAAGTTCTTGGAAACTAAAGTTATTATTTTACATAAGTTAAGAAATGAATGTTAAAACAATGAATTTGTTGCAAAATACATGTAAAACATCATCAATACAATCAAACTAACATAATTACACCACCAAGATCCATCAAATTCGAGTTATAGTGCAACATTGAACTAGGGTTTGCTCATAATTACTTTTTGTTAAAAACATGATAAATAGTTAGTAATTCATACCTATTACACTTCGATGATCACCAATTGAGCTTGCTAACATGTTGCAATGATCTAATATAGCCAAAACCAAGTGTTTTTGCGTGTGTTGAAGTTGAAATCCCATGGGAGAGGGTGGGGAGGGTTGGAAACGGAAATAGGGTGGAATAGGGTTAGGGTTTTTGTGTTTCCATTCATATACTCACTTTGATTTTCATGTATAACCTTTTGTACTTTTATAAATTGTAAATCCTACTTTTATGTTTTATATAAATCATTTTGGGTTTCTTAATTTTTGAGTTTAATAAACCAATAACTAAAATGATAATCATCTCTAATGATTCTTTTATAGATTACATAACAACACATTGAGATGTAAATCCTAAATAACATAACACTTTTGATTCACATAATCACCTAATAATAATAATTTATTAATTGAATTAATATTATTTAAATCAATATAATTAATTGTTAAGTCAGCGACGTTTAAGAACAACTAATGTGTGCTTACGTGACGTGTATGCAAGACACAACGAAACTAATGGAGTTTGGTAATGAAAAATTACTAAATCTCACCACCGAACTCAAGGAAAGAAACCAAAAAAGCTTTCTTACATAGTTACACACATCAAGCTTCTCCCATGTATTAGCAATAGAAGACCTAACTTGCAAGCCAACAAAAATTGAGTCATATATTCTCAAGAAAGATCTAATGACAAATTTCACATCTTCATATTTCTTTCCTTTGATTCCAACCAAAATCCCCAATTAGAACCCAAAAATCAGATTCAATACAACAAAGTAGTAAACCAGCTAGTTATATCATAAAATTACTATGTATAGCATCATATGTGAGCTTATTTCACTCTTTGCAAACTTAAAATCCACCTTTTTGCTCTCTATAATCTTACCTCATCCACACCCCTCTCTTAAAACTAACTTAATCCTTGCAAAGTTTCTAAGTCTAAAGCAAACTCAAGTGGTCAAAGCTCAAGATTTTTTTTGTGAATTTCAAGCTTACACATGACCTTTCCTAATTATCTGTTCATCTTTCTCCTTGTTTACATAAGTCGAGCATCTAAATCATTATCTTACACATGATGTGTTCATGGCCTCTAACTCATCCAAAGATGTTAATTAAGTCAAACTATCAAAGTAGTAACTAGAAATCATAAAACTGTTGTTTAATAAACTTTAATTTTTAGTTTATGTAATAAATCTGAAATCTTGGACACCTTTTTGGAACTTTCACTGCCCATACATGTATAAACTTTCTAAATTTAAAACATGCTAATACCCAGAGTTTCATGAGGTTAAAGTCCAACTAAAGTTGAAATATATGACTAGATTAAAAGAATAAATTTGAGTTAAAGTATAGGCTGACTTTGGGACAACATATCTATTAGTATACACAATTAAATGGAAAAACATTTAAGCTTATATTTAAGTTGATATTAAAGCATAAAACTTGTTTAGTATGGCTTTACCTGAAGAAATATTAATAAGGTGTGAGAATTATAAAATAGCAAATTTCTTGTGGAAGATTCTTCATACACTCTGTGAAGGGAGTGAAAAAATCAGAAGCATTAGGAACGACATACTTCGCTGACAATATGAAATTCAACAACTCCATTGATTTATTTAACTTGTAACATACATGAACATCTTGGAGTTGAAGTACACTAACGAGGAATTGAATAAGAGATGCTCCATACTTTGCCTGAAAGTTGGAAGCAAATAGTGTCCATGTTCAAGAACACCGTAGACCTCAAAGCAACTGGTTTAGATACATTAGTAGCTAAAGTGGAGGCCCTTGAAATGGATGAAAACCAGGAAACATAGTCATAACTCTAGTACTTTGAGTGAAGATGAAGAAGAAGTGAGTTTTTATGCATCAAATCCTTTAAAGAAATCTTTACCTAGCACTGAATATTAAGAAGTTTGTGTACGCCTCCGTTAACTCAATCGTGGCCTTCTTATCTGTGCATTGTTTCTATTCTTGTTCATCAATTGGAAATCAAGACAATCAAGAAAGGAAAAGGGAAGAACTGATGATAGAAAACATGCATCTACATCATCAACAAAGACTTCTTCAAACAACAACCAAGTAGAGCCCATCACAGTGATTCTAGAGTTTGAAGAACAAAAGGCAACCTTTGCAGCTTTTAGTTCTAGTTTTTAAGGTTACTTGAGAAGCACCTTAACATCTGTCAACATTTGCCAGCAGGACATGGAAGAACTACATCCAGATGTAGTAGAGGAGATGGATCTTTAATGGCAAATGGCTATGATTGCTTATAGAGCCAAACAGTGCCTGAGAAGAAATAAAAATTTGGCTGCAGCGAGTAAAACAACAATGATTGGTGTTGATAAGTCAAAGGTAAGATGTTTCAAATGCAATCTCCTTGGACATTTCTCTAGAGAATGTAATCAATAATCAAATCCTGACTTGAGACAACATTAACAACATTAACAACATCAGTATCATCAACATCAACCTCATCAACGATCCATATCTCAAAGATATTTCAGACAACCACAACTAACCAACTTATCCCAACTAGCCACAAATGTATGAGCAGCACTAAGTAATTCTAAAGAATTTGGATTGATCATACTTCAAGATTGAACCTATGACTGGAGCATGTATGAGAAGTAAGTCTTGGAAGAGAATCAATCTTTAATGGCCCACATGGAGAATAAATTTCTACCCATGGCTAGTGAGGTAAGAGATAGACTGTGTTCATCAGTATTTGTTGAGGAAGTTGAAAGATATAGAGTTCATACTGAACAACTGGCTGATAAAGTAAAAAAACAATGATTTTGAATGAATCTCATGTAAGCTTTAATTTAGGTAGCTTCTTAAGAGAAATTGGTTCCAATATAGACACAGTAGACAACCCATCTCTATGTATCAATAAAGCTCCATCCACATCTACCTCTAGCTTCACAATATTACTTAATTTAAGAGAAGTCTTCTTCTTCTTCCTCTGTTTTCTCTTGGCACTAATTTGATCATATGTCATTTTCAGAATTTTAATGCACTTTAAGAAGAAGTGCATGTCTTCTTCTCCCAGCTTATTGGTTATTTCTCTGATGTGTCTGGTGTATATGTAGTGAATATAGGATTCATCTAGCAATCTTACCTCATATCCACTAAACAATCTAATCTCAGCACCTTCCTTTCCTCCCCATCTTCACTTAATTACCAATATGTCTTTTCATCATAATAAACATTAGAGATTGGTGTGGAGGAATGAGTTCTAGCCATCATCTTTCTTTGTAACAATTCAGTTGGTTTCACTTTCAGCTCAGGAAACATAACTTATTCTGGTGGTTTAGTTCTTTTCTTCTCAAGGGGGTTGATAAAGGATCTATCTTTCCTCATTTAGATAGCCTTAAGACATTTGAAGTTGTCTGTTCTTTTAAACATATTTAGAATACCTTCAAACTCATATCCCCTGATCATAGCCTTATGATTAATCAGCTCTAGATTAGCTAGTTCCTTCAAATAATGTATTTCCAGGGAATTCATAAGAGCATAGTACTCTGTGAAGAATTGCACCAACACTGAAATCCTTTTCACCATAAACATGTTCCAATCACTGTCATACTTCCAAGCAATAATCTTATGATCAGTCTTGCCTTTGGGAGTAGACACACCGTTAATCATTTTTGTAGTGGTTAAATTATCTTGAAGTTTAAATTGTGAAGGCTCTGCAAACCACTCAGGATATATGTGCAACACAGGTGCCAAAGAGTCATGGTCTCTATAGGTGAGCTGCATTTCTTGTGCTGATACTCTGGTCCTTGGCATTTTACCAGTAATCTCCTCTTCCAGTTTCTTTAGCCTCTCTTTCTTCTCATTAGTCAACCTAAGGATGGAAGCTCTTAGGGAATTAGTCTTCATATTACCTAATTTTCGCTTTGTAAATCCTTGACCAGAAATATAGTCCTTTATTTCCCTGTCAGTCATGCTGTAGGGATCAAGATATAATGAATGAGGAGTGGAGGTCTGCTTTGGATTGGAGGATGATTTGAACAATGGAGCTTTAGGAGAAAGTGTCTTTTCATACTCAGTCTCATAAGTGGGGCAACAACTTGTTTAATTTTTCTTCCTCTGCCTTCATTCCCTCATAAGTCATCCCAAATACCTCTTCAAGGTCATATCCATGATTGATTAAAAACATGGATTTCACCATCAGGTCATCAGTTTGGGCCTTTTCAACTATCTTTTGTACTGATTTCTCCTCCTTCACATGGTTATCAAGAGCTATTGGTTCATTAACCACGTATCCACCCTCAATTTCTCCTTTTTCTAGGTCTACAGATTTGGCCTTCTTTTTCAATTGAGCTTCAGCCTTTTCATGCTCTTCTAGAAATTCAGCAATGGTTGCAAGGCTTCAAGGGTCATTCTTTTGCTTTTCCTGAATTAGGTTTTCTTCAACCATTGGTCTTTTCCCTTTAGCCTTCTTTGATAAGTACTTCCTCCTCCTGGTATACGTTTGCATTCTTAGACTAGAGAAGGTTTCAGGTTTTTCAGCTTCTGGAGGCATGTTTTCAGCCTTTGATTGTTCTGTTTTATCAATAATAGCAACTAATTCTTCCTTTTCTTGTTGTTTTGATTCACTTGTTTCTTTTACCTTTTCAGCCTCAAAGAATCTCATCTTTTTAGCAGGAGGTGAGTCATCACTACTCTCTCTTGATGAGCTTTCAGCAATACCTTCTTTATCACACTCTTTTTTTCTTTTCTCCACTCCTTTTACAACCATATCATCTTTCCCCATTTCAGATTCAGCTTCTTTTTTTATTACAACAAGCAGTTCCAGCTCAGATACTCTCTTGTTTAGACTTTCTAACTGCTTTTTCAAGTCTATGATAATGTCAGCTTGCTCTTCAATCAATCCTTCTTGTTCTTCTATTGCAATGGTCTGGATGGCTAAAGTGTCAACATGACCACTTATTTCATCCTTTGATTGTTAGAGAGTAGCCTTTAATCTTTCTATCTTCTTTTCTTTCTCTTTCTTTTCAACCTCATATTTTTCTTTTGATCTTTTTATCTCCTTCTCCTTTTCATCCAACTCCAACACTCTATCTTGAATGATACTAGATCTTCTGTTCAACAGTTTCTCCATCTTTACAACTTTCTTCATCAGCTCAGAAATCATTTCATCCTTCTCATCAGGTCTATTCACTTCTGATTCAGCAACACTTTCAGAAGGAACATCCTCAGAAATTGCTTGCCTAACAAGCATTTGCCTATGATGATCCACATTATCAGATGATGATTTAGATTCCTCTGAAGAGCTGGCAGAGTCACCATACTCAACAGGCTCAGTAGAAGCAGGGGATGAGTGAACATGAGATTTAGGTAAGTGATGGATTGGTGAGGTATGAGTTGATTGTATGGGTGATGTATGTGGAGAGATGATGGGTTGTGATGATTGTGATGAAATTGGTAGTCTTTGAGGTAATGGTATAGGTGAGGGCATGAAAGGTGAGGCTATATCAGTTTCATGAACAGATAGCCCAGTATGAAGATCACCCCTACATCAACCTAGGGTGACACTGTCATCTGTCCTTCATCACTTTGCTCATCTGTAGTTTGCTGATCATGAGTAGCTTGTTCTTCATCTTGATTTGGCTCATTAGCAGGAGCCTTTTGTTCTTTAACATGTTCTTTTGGATTAATCTGTTGAAGCATCTAGGGCAACAAAGGAGAATGGGCTCCACTATAAAAGCTCTTGGGATCACTCTTTTTGATGTACTTGTAAGACTTAGCATCATAATGAGGGATATCCATCACAAGACCTTCAAGTACGATGTCAGGAAATGCTTCATTAATGATACATTGTAAGAACCATGGATACATTAGAAACATGTGTCTTCTCCTTTCCTAAATGTTTGAGACTAGACCATTGAACACATAGGCAGACATGTTAAATGGCTTGTTGGTGCATAAAGCATATATGGCAGATGATGTGATTACAAGAATATCATTCCATCCTATCTTCCTTTTTGATAGACAATGTTGGTAGAGATGAATCAGGAACCTCCATTATAAGTCAACTAGGCCTTTCACAATCTGCTTGCCTTCATATCCTACTTCATAACCAATGTTGGCAAAGAAAGTAGTGATTTTATCATCTTCAAGCTCTAGAGGGGTGTTGGCATCATCACCAAATAGTAGAAACTGTCTCACAGTTTGTTCGGTGATAGTTAGAGTATGATCATCATTGATCCTTCCTGACAGAGTTCTTTCACCATCTATCTTTGTCACTATAGTAGTGCTCCAAAAAGACCTTATGATCTTATAAATGATAGGTCTGATTGTGATTGCATGAGCCATTCTGGTAGTAGAAATGAATCTGATCATGTCTCTAAGATCTTCAGTCTCAAGTACATCTGGGTCAACATAAGCACTCACATTGTGGAGCTTGCTCCAGGTGAGATTTGCCATGTACCATGCATTAGAGGCATATGAGTTAGATTTTTGAAAATGCTTAATAAATTGTAAAGCATACATCAAGCAAGTTTCATCAGTTTGACTGTTCTATAGGAATCATTCCAAAGCTTGATGTTATCATGAATAATCACTATTATTTTGTTTTTCGTGTTTGGAGAGATCATATTTGTTGTTTTAACCTCTTTTTAACTCTTAGATTCAAGATTTGATTTCAACATTTTCATCTTTTGTTATGCTCTGTTCATATGATGAACATGATATTGAAGTTCACTTATTGATTGTTATTCTTCTTAGTTATCATGTTCATTGTAGTTGAAAATTATCATCATTCCTTAAATCAAGTCTGATTTTGAGTTTCCTTTATTGACCTAGGGTTCTATGTTCATCATTAGTTTAAAAGTCCGACATTTTAGGTCACAAAATTTAAAGATTTTCACCTTTTGTTCGATATTACTGTTGTATAGAATCGAAACTGAGAACTAATCTGATGAAATGAATCGTAGAACATAGGTTTGTTAATAGTGATGATGATTGATGAAGAACAGTGAGTTTCGCTCATCACACTTTAAAGTCTCTCAAATTAGAAAAGTATTAAATGACCTTTTGAAATGACTTTAAATAGTCAACTAATGGCTTTTACAAATTGTTACAAGTTTCACAACAAATGTGCTTAAGTTTTAAATTAACTGTAGCAAATGCGGAAAGCTTTTGGTCATTCGCATTTGTGTACTGTTACAAATGCGGAAGTGGAATAGTTAAGTGCATTTGTTTCACTGTAGCAAATACGGTTGAACAAAGTTTGTTCGCATTTGTTCACAGTAATAAATGCGGCTGAACAAAGTTAGCAAACATTTGTTCACTATTGCAAATACGGCTGAACAAAGTTTGTTTGCATTTGTTCACTGTAACAAATGCAGCCGAGTAAAACTCTATCCACATTTACTTCAACAAATACAACAGAACAATGAAGTTGTCCATATTTCTTGATTATCATCATAGTGACAGAAGAGATTAAGCACTTGTTTATTCATTTTTGATATACATGAAGTGTTGATGTCACCCACATTCAAGAATGCGAATGAGTAAAAACAAATACGGTAGTGAAAATGTCTTCCACATAAACAAATGTGGTAGAACACTTTGTCTGCATAGGCTTTTAACACCAAAACTTTCTATGTATACTTGTTTGACACAAATGCGGTAGAATAAAATCCTTACCCACATTAGTTATAAATGACATAAATAGTTATCTGCATTGGTTATATGCATGGGTTACCTTCACCCGCATTAACCAATGCACTTACCCGCATTAAATTTTAAAATTAATCAAAACTTAATGTTTTTGTTTTTGGTTTTTCCTGTTATGAAGAGTTGTCTTTGATTGAATAGTGTCTTATGAAGTTGTTGGTAGTTGTTGGGGTTATCAATTCTTGCTTGGATTGACTTGTAATATCAGAAGTGATACAAGTTTCCTATTGTTTGACTGATCGTGGACTTCTTATGCTTCCAAGAATCTGCATAAGCTGTGATATTATGTTATAACTTCTGCACCAACACAAACAAACTATTTTTGATTTGTCTAGAAGTTTTAAGAAAGTAATTTAAGATAGTGTTGGGTTTCAACAATAGAATAAACTGAAGCTTACCAAATCATAATTACAGCCAACTGAAGATC
>BJCM01129839.1:0-13090 GCA_018326385.1 Flaveria bidentis | reverse complement strand
TTGTGCAGCATGCAGGATAGACTTAAGATGTTTAGGTTGCATCAGCCTCTTCATTAATCTCTACAATAGCTATTAAAGTTATATATATATATATATATATATATATATATATATATATACACATATGAAAGATACATATTGTGCGGGGTATATATATGTATCCTACCCGAATACCACTTTTCCATCCGGTTCATCGTCATCTTCATCTTCATCGTGACATTGCTAGGAAGATGTCTTCTTTTCTTGATTCATTGTGACTCACTTAGCACATTCCCACTTGTATTCTAATCGTCTCTTCATATTCGATCACAAGATTGAACCCTAGCTGCCACACCATTTTTTGAATGTATAAGATGAAACAATCAAAATTAATTTTGCACATTAATTGAACCATTTACAAACCTGGATTTTTGAACCATATGCAAAATCAATTTGAGGCTATGAATGGAGCTAACAGACATGTTCTTCAATGGTAGTATCGTTCTTCGATGATAGTATGATCATATAAATCGATTTCACATATAAATCGATATCTCACCTCAAACTATTTCATATACATAATTTGTTGAACAAATGTTTCGATGTAGCAGAGACAAGATATGAAGGAGATGATGAAATATTTAAGGATTAAATAAGTAGATAAATCATGATTTCAAAAAATACTAAAATTAAAATGATGTTAAAATTACCTTATTAACCTTTTATATAAGGAATACAAATTTAAAAAAAAATTGATTGGTTGAAAGTGGTTTTCATTTGATCACTCCCCTTGTATTATATATATATATATATATATATATATACACACACACACACACATACATACATACATACGTACGTGCGTGCGTATAAAGGCTACCGTATGTCATGATATTAGATTTTCTCATTTTAATTTTTCGCCTCTCCATAGTAATTATATTAATATATAAAATATTTTCAGATTAAAAATATAGTTATTGTAAAAATTAAAAATCAACACTTTAAATAAATTATAAGATACATAAATTTTCTATTTCAAAAACTTCTGTACAAATACAAAATATTTGTAAGCTGCTTTTTCAAGTTTTATAATGACAATTAAAAAATGAATTTTTTTAAAAAATGTTTAAAAATACAATTTACAAAAATAATTTTATAAAACAAAAGTTTAAAATGATATTATTGTTTTTTTACTTAAGTACTTACTTATACATAACTTAATCATATCTTACTTGAAAGTATCGTTTTATTCTTTTATGTTTTTACAAACTATTGAATATTTTATTTATTTATTCTTTGTAATACATGGGATACTAGACTTGTATATCAAACATCTAATACTATTTTATTTGTTTGATAAATATGATATAGTTCTACGGAGAGATATAAAATTATCCTTTCCTATAGCAAAATATTATTTTCTTATTTCACAAGTTGAAAAACAAATATTAAAAACCAAACATGATACTGAAAAACAGCAATAACCATCAATAGGATCCCAAAAATTTAGTAATAAGACCATCTGCAATGCACTATCAATATCATTAGTTTTTTACTTACCACTATCATCATCATTTGTTTAAACACAAGTTTATACTAGTCATTTCTTAGGAGGTCTCGTACTTGTTCTTACAATTATCCTTACATTTATTAGAACAATTATATCTGCTTTTGTTTTGTAAATCGACTCACAACCCAAACAATCAAACATTGGGATGGCCTTTTCTTGAACTTGTGTCCCATTGTCACCTTTTTCGTTCAACATCCTTAAAATCCCCACGGATGCTCTAATAACCAAACACAAAAGTTGTCGCGACACAGGTATTAAACAAAATACAAAAAGACACCAGTCAATGTTGGTAAAAGAAAAAAAATTACAGTTTGTGTTCGATTATAAACCAAACCAAGAAATGCTTGTCGCATAACTCTAAAACCCAACCATTTATAGCGGGTTCAAGTTATTTGGTTTAGTGAATCCGGATGGGTTTTACCCACCCATAGCTGCGGGTTACCCGATCCTTTCTGCAGTTTTGTTACAAGACAAATCACAGAATGAATGTAAATGACATAAAATGCTTTATAAATCAAGAATTCAAGATTCTACCTTTTTCCTATACTATAAACTCAATTTGCACCAAAATGCAGTTTCTAATTCCAAAAGCCCAAATAAAACAAATAAACAAAAAAGGTTTACTTTTTTAGTTTCTTGAATGGCTTGTAAAGCACAGTTGTAACAAATTTGGTGCGAAATCGTTGAGATGAGCTCAGAGCAACAACAGGTTGATTGTTACCATCTCTCTTAACATACAAATGGTTCAAATTGGCTGATAAAAGCTTGTGAAGAGCCCGTTCGAAGTTCTTTGATGAAGATGGTTGATTTAGAGGCATTTGTTGCAGCAACGGGGGCAATTCGGGCAGTTTCTCGCCAAAATCTTGTAATGTGAAGAATGCATTGTTGTAGCTCGATATCGGGGAAGAAGGGCATTCAGGATCTTGATCTCTGCCCCCATATTCAGGGTAACTTTCCTGAAACATCAAAAAGGTCAAAACTTTAATCTTCTGATTCATTTGTTGGTTGGATTTGTGTTTCAAAAGTGATTATTGAATAATCAAGATTATATAAATGAGAGGTTGAGATATGTGTTTTTGATAAGATAGATTAATGTTTGAATGTTAGGTAAATGCTGAATGTTAAGAAACTAGAGGGAAGTTTAATGTAGAATAAATTTTATGCTGAAAACTAGGATCAAATAGACTTATTCTATAGTTTTAAATGTGATAATGTTTTTTAACCACCCTGTTTAATTATCTTTTCATACACTATGCACAAGTTATTACGTTATTTGTAGTTTTCTACTTCAAATTGATTCTTTTATTGAACATGTTTTGAGGAATTAATAGGTAGGGCTTCAATCGTGTCAGGCGGGTTAACATGTTTCCGGTTGGCATGTTAATAGGTTGAGTTGTTTAACCAGAATATGACCCATATATTTATTCATGCTAAAAGCATCAACACTAGCTTGGACATACTTTGAAATCGTGTAACATGAACACAACCCATATGGCCCACTCATCTCAACGTGTCAAATGGGTTGATGGGTTGGTGGGTAGCGATGAAGTCATAAACATATTTTCCGGGTTGGTGAGTTGTAATAAATGGGTTAAACTGGTCATAAACATGCTGGCAGCTCGACATGTTCAATAAAGCGAATAACACGACTGGGTTATATACGACAACTTAAAATCTGTTTACTTTTGTGTTGTGTCATGTATTGTCACTCCCACTAATAGATATAGTTTCCGAAAGATCCAATTTCTTTCTAAGTAACGAGATTTTTAGTTATCCGCGAATACAACTCTGCAGTTTGGTAGAACCAAATTAAAACACAGAAAAATGAGAATAATGCAACTAATGTAACATACCTTTAAGTCCAAAATGTTGAAAACATTCCCTAAATCATCATGTTCATGCGGTAAATCAGAAGCATAAGTCCACTGCCCATCAACAACAAATCGATAATGGTAAACACCAACATGTAGCGCCTTAACGATAGAGAAATCACTGCCGGAACCCTCTAACAACTCCCTAATCAAACATAAAATCCATAGAAATATGATCAAGAAGCACAAACACCATAACAATAAAAGATAAACGCTATATGAACAACCTCGTCCTCCAATTATCCCATGATCCCTCAATTGCAACATTCATGCCACCATGAATCCATCGGATCACTGCAGGTATGATCTTTTCTTGATTTACAGATTTATATTCATATCTTTCAACCTGCATAATCTGATTAGCCTGCAAATAGAGTTCTTTAAACCATAAATTGAGTCATAATCCAACAATTTGCAGTATAAAAGTTTGATTTAATCAAGATTTTGATTGGCTTTATAATAAAATCTATCTGACCCCAATAAAACCACCATAGACAATGAATATTGAGGATGCTAACGTAAGCCTCCACCCACCATGTACATGTAATCGTTTTACCTGAGGATTGATGATCACAGGGAAATCAGATGCCCTATGGTGGGGAGGCATATGCGCAGGATAGGTGCTGCTACTGCTGCTGTTGCTAACGTGCGCCTGACTATGCCCACATTCCATGAAGCACTCATCTTGATCAATCTGTTTACCTTTTTCTTCTCTGACACTAAGATTACCCATTACTGTAAAACTTTGTTAGAAATTAATAAATTATCACCTACTCAAGAACCCTAATTTTGAATCAATCAAGATTACACCTTTAAGACTCTAAAAAACATCAAACTCAATCAAGAATAGAAGAAGAAAAATACCAAGTCAGAAAGTGGTGATTAAGGGTTATTATGCTTACCCATTACCGTAAAACTTTGTTAGAAATTGATAAATTATCACTTACTCTAAAACCCTAATCTTTTTCAATCAAGATTGTGACTTTAATACTCAAGAATCATAAAGTTAAATGAAGAACAGAAGAATGAAAATACCCAAGTCAAAAAGTGGTGATTATGGGTTATTAACATACCCATTACTGTAAAACTCTGTTAGAAATCTAAAACCCTAATCTTGTTTCAATCAAGATCACAACTTTATGATTCAAGAAATCATGAAACTCAATGAAGAACAGAAGAATGAAAATACCCAAATCAGAAAGTAGTGATTGAGGGTTATTATACATACCCATGATTTCATTTTTCTTTTTTAAAAAAGGGAAATTGACAGATGCCCATCACATAGAGATGGATGGAGAGCAGGTAACATGATTTTAGCAGCTTTGGCATGATTGATGGAAGACCCTTTTTGTCATCTTTATCTTTCACACAAAAACACAAAGTGGTCTGTTTTCCCTCTCATTAAAGCCCTGGTTTTAGTTGGAGAAAAAGGCTACTGTATATTAAAGTGTGTTGATTCTCCAATGAGTTTGGAGGATTCTTTTATTGTAATATATTTATATTTAGGCACTAGGAGGAAATTAATCTTTCTTTATGTTTATAAAATTATGTATTTGAATAAAGTGACATCATTATTGTTTTGAAGTAAAATTAGGAGTAAAAGTCAAGAGAAAATAATAATTTTCTTATATTTACTAAACTATTTATGTGTATATTGGAATGTTACATCACTCTTTCTAGTCCCTTACAAAAATACTAATTGCTTATTTACACTTTATTTGAGTAGGAAATTTTGAATTTTATGAATTGCATGTTAGTTTTATATGCCAGAAACTATTTTCAACAAGACAACAATGTGTACAAACAATGTATGTATTTTATACTTACTTTAATTTTTTATCAATATATAGTGTTATAAGTAATTATTTTAATTCGAAATACTTTTATAATTTTATCACATAAAACTTCAAAATAATTTTATATAAAAATTCTGTTGGCAGTATAATCTAAGAATGAATATAAACAATGATAACTGAATCATAACAAAAAAGTTGAATTTAAATAACTAAACCAATTAAGAAAATAATGGTTCGGTTACGATTGTTATAAACGAGTTTTGTGGTTTAAAATATATTTTACTAAGTTAGTATCCCGTGTATTACATAGGTTGAATAAATAAAATATTAAATAAGTAGTAATAAAAATTTATGAATTATAAAATTATACTTGAAGATAAAATATGATTGAAATTACTCATAAATAAGTGCTTTAAGTAAATTAAACAATATCATCTTTTTCTTAAACTTTTATTTTATAACTCTTTTGTGGTTTTTAAATATTTCGTTTTAAGATTTTTTTTAGAAAAATAAAACAATCTATAAAGGTTCATTGTATTAGAATAATTTGTATTTTATAATTTTTTTAAAGTATGTTTTTAATAAAAAAAACTAGTTTTTAATTTATTAAATAATACATTGTTTTAGTTTGAAAAGGGTATAAATAATATTATTTATATTTAGTATTCATAAATCATATAAAGAAGTGGGAAAGTTTGTATGATGAGAATTATAATTGTGAACGTGACATCTTAATTATCTATTTACTATAGATAGATAGATGGACAGGCTAGAAGTCCGTATATTAAACGGATTGAATAAAAAATATTCAATAATTAGGAATTGTCTAGGAGAATAACCGTTGAATATGATCGAACCGGGCATCGATCATACTCCTATTTTGTTTGTCTCTCATGACTATCTCTTACGAATTGTCTAAATATAAGATTTGCCTTGTGATCTAATCCTTACCAATATAATGATTAAAGTAAATCAAGTTGGTTCAACAAGGAAAGAGACAAAAGCTTAGATTGTATAGAATATTTTTTGAACTTAAGTTTTTGTTCTCTTCATTCCCCTTTGGTTGAGTGTTTTTATACGTGTAATCCACCATTATTTGACCATTTGTAATTCGAAAACAATAAAACAACTGTTAGATCTAGAACGGACGGATTATATTCAAAAGTTTGCTAGTCCTTTCAATGGATTTTTAATATGGATATATAATATAATATTGCTCTCTTATCTAACATCTTCCTATTAAGTTTCATAAAACCAATTCTACTAAAAAGTAGTAATATAATCATTGATTCTTTAATGGTTTTAAAGCGCGGACCGGTTATATTGTTGTCTAGATGTCATTTGATCACATAATATATTTTTTTTGTTGAATTATTAAAAACTATCATATACTTGTAAATATTTTGTTCACTAATTTTCCCCATAAATATTATTTTTTGTTGAATTATTAAAAATATAGTGCAATAACTTTTAATATTATATGTATTATATGATATTATATACCTATACATACTTGTTTGTTTGTGTGTGACATTAACTTTAGTTTTTGTTGGGTGATGATAACATATAGGTCCACATGTTAGGTGGTACTTAAGAATCGTTTTGATTAATTTCACCGTGGGCTACACAAACAACTTTATTCAAATTATAAGCCAACAAAATTTAAGCAATGAAAAGTGCTTCGAAGCATTCTCTTTAATTTTGTTCTTTCATATCAAATAAACTCCTTCCGTGTATAATACGTGTAAGATTTATAGATGGCCCTTTATAGTTCATATTCTAATTCCTAAATGTAAAAGTAATTCATATGCCTTATGCCTTACAAAGAATAATAAAAGTATCATGAGGCTTATCCACAAGATGGCGGATCATCTTATATAATCCTTACATCAAGTTATCCAATATATTCATATACATGTCTATGTATATATTTAACTACACTATAAGACAATATCGTGAATATGTAACATAAGAAATTAATTACATGTGGTTGATCCAACTACATATTCGATTTGGTTCTCTTAATGTTTACCGGTTACCACAAAATTCGTAATATATACTAAACGAATACATAGGTTACAACATGAGAAAGTAAAAATGATAATCAAAAAAATATTTTCAAGAATTTCAATAAATTCACTTTAGGGTGGAGGCTTACGGTTTACCTCTGTAAGGATACGGTAATCAGGCTTGTACAAGGTGACGAATGGTATGATCACCTAGCTGATTCACGAGAAAGCTAAGATGTTCGGATTGTAAGTTTTCCGACCACATTAAAACAATTTATTAATGCGTATATGGATTGTTATTACGGCTACATCATTTCTCTTGATGCTAATAAAAATGAGAACGTAAAATAAATATGTTACTTGTCAATAATCATATCCATGTTTACAATTTATCATCCATGCATCCAGATGTCTTACACTTAAATACATATAAAAATGACAAATAACTAGATTGAAATAGAACTTTTAAATAGATTTTACGGATATAACACATAACCTACAAAAAAAATTGCTAGAGACCAAGCACGATTGATGCACGGTTCAACCTTGACATTAATTTATCAACTTTCAGGCATTGATATATATTTGCAATTTAAAGAACAAATCAACACTTCAATTCCTATAATTTAATTTTGGACATTATGGTTCCCAAATTCTTTTTCTCATTTCCTTAAACACTAAATCCACCTATAGTCCTAAAATTTTAACTTTGTTGGACTTTTTGTTCACTTTATAACTTCAAAATATATACTGTATGTCAACAAAAATAAATCAGTTTATGCTAAATAATAATATCAACCGTGATATAATATTACAGGATCTTACACTTGGGATAATACAACCATTAATCATCCAATGGTTAAAGTCTCATCAATTCTAACTTTATAACAAGAAGCTAAATCGAATTCTGGCATACAACATCATCATCAATATCATCTTAATTCGTGGAGTTCATTCCTATTATCTAAATTACAAACTCAACATATAAAATACTAACACATCATTAATACATCACTTGATTATTATAACGAAACTTGTGATTAACAACGTACAAGATAGGTCACTGTTATTTGGTTACTTTTCCTCAAGCTGTCAAGCATATTCTTAAACTTGTCATAATATAATAATATTTTACTTTAGACTATTAATCAACCACCCAATTAATACTAGGTTTTGGTATTATATCAATAATCTGTCACATCATAAGACAACTTAGAGCCTAGGAAACTCGAATGGTACCAAATGCTTTGGAAAGGAAAAGGGTTTAAATTATTACAAAAACAACTTGAAATTATCGTTTATTTGGCTGTATGTTCTTTTATTGGTACATTCGTATATATGGTTCTTTATAATGGCGTAACATATGTGAACTTACTAGGTCAAAAGTTTAAGACCGTTATGATTATCTTTGGGATAAATTAGAAGTAGCACCGGCGTAGATATGTAATTCACAGTTAATGATACATTATCTTTTAGTTATACATATCATTAAAACATGAGGGTGTCTAAACCTTGTAGCACCAATCTTTGTTACAAATGTGAAAACATGTTTGCTTTATTCTTCTTTATTTTTATATTAGATGTCTTATATATTGCCTATTTAGTTGTATGTTCTTTTATAAGTAGATTCGTATGGTTCTTTGTAATAGTAACACATGAACTTTGTACGTCTTAAGTTTTAGGTGGTTTATCTTTGGGATACATTAGAAGAATCACTAGCCTAGAGACTTAATTAACAAGTGAATGATTCATTATCTTTTGGTTGTATATTATTAAAACATGAGGGTATTTGTAGCACCAATATTTGTTATAATTGTTAAAACATGTTTTTTTATATATTTAGATATCTTATATATCGTATTAATTAGGTACTTATTCACGTATAATTCAAACTTTTAAATACTTATTTTAATAAAAAAATATGATGCGAAGAAAAGTAAAAGGAATATAATAATAATTACTATGAACAAGTGTGATATGATGAGGGGCCTTGTGAGCATCTCACTTTTGTTATTCAATAGATGGAAACAACCTCAAAAGCATAGCAAAAGGAATACACAATTTCAATCAATTGAGGCATGAATTTTTAGAATCTAAATTTCAAGAATCAATGGCTTTGAATAAAGTAAAAGAAAGAGTTCTTTTTTGTGTAGAATATTTGCAATGATGTTGAATTGGTTGTTAGATGTTAACATCACATAGTTGGAAAGATTCTTGAGGAGTCATCTGCATAGGCTCCACCATTGATGGCAATCCCATGGACTTTTATACTCTCAAAACGTTAATCCCCAAAACCATAAATATTTCCTCTTTGTCTCATTGTAAAAATACCCGATTTGGTATTAAACATGTTGACGATTCGAACTATAAAATTCTTATATAAAACTAAAATTATACATTGACATAAGCCTGAGCACGATATGAACCCAAATATCAATATTTTCTTTTGTTCTAAATGCACTTATTTTATTGATTGATGATCATGTTGGAGATTTAACTTGTCATGGATACGAATTAAGTTTAAACTTTTACATCAATTTACATATAAACATGACATAAATAAATAAAAATTACATCAATGCACAAACACAGATAGAGTTAGGTGTTCATTTAACCTGTAAATTTGGTTATATCTTTTCTTTAACATTTTACTACTCTAGAATCACATATTTACACTCAAAACACAAATGTTCATAAATAAAAGCTATTAAATGACAAATCATGACCTTTGAGAATACACAACTATTTCAATTTTAAAATACATAAGAGTAAATGAGTCAAACATGTGCATCAAGAATGACCTAAGATGGCTAGAAGCATTCCTAACAATGCGCCACAAAGGGATACCCGTTATGCTAACTCTAGACCGGCCTATTTAACTAAATATTTTTGTGAGTTTGACTCAAGAATAATTCAGGATCCTTTAGAATAAAACCAAACTTATGACCTTTTTTTAGGCTCCCCCCTGAAAAATTGGTTATAAATTGATAGATAGTAATAGTAATCATATAGTTATATAGTAATAGTAATCATATAGTCATATGACATGTAAACTTTAAAATTGAGTTGTGATTATTAGGAAATCAAATTCTCGACTATTAAGATATTATTATCATAATAGATAAAAGTTTATGTATTGTAAAAAATATTAACAAATTTGTAAAGTTTGACTTAATTGATTATTTATTTATATTCTTGTAAACAAAAAATAAAAATTAAGATTAAGTTTGAATAGTTTAACATAATTGATTTTTGTCTATAGTAATAAAGTTTATTGTGATAATAATACGTGAACAAATCCGATACATGTGACACCCAAATTAATGTTATATTAGTATACATACTGAATTTCCTTCCGTCTCAATGTCAAACATAATATATTTTTTCATCATAGAAAGAAAACAAATCTCATGATGGAAAGTAATATTTATTATAAGAAGTTTCTTCCCAATTTCTGATATCGGTGTTACACCGGTGGTAAGTGCTAACAAATGATTTTTTTTCATTTTATTCTAGTGTGAATAAATAACCAGTTTTACACGGGTACAATATATTTTACTATATTAGTCTTATTTTAATAAAAGAATAGTGAGTAGAAACACGTGATAGTATTACATTAATTTTTATTTTTTTTATTTGTCTCTCATATTAAATAATTACATCAAATACTAATAATATTATTTATTTTTTAATATTAAAATAGTTTTATATAAATTAAGAAATATATCTCTTTGTTAATGTTATTTCTATAGAAATAAGGTTTACGAAATAAAAAATTTTTCTAAAACATGAAACTTTAAATTGGCGTTTTTAAAAAGTAAAATTTTTACAAGCAAAAGAAAATTAAAATTGAGATTTATAATAAGAAAAAAATATTAAAATGACATTTTTTGTAAATTTTAGTTTTGAAATAAAATATTAATTATATTTTAAAATAAATCTTTTTTAATCATATCTTATATTAAATCAATTTATACTTAATAAATTTTTATTTTAATTAATATTTTTATTTAATTCGTGTAATACACGAGTTTATAAAAATCATTGTATAAACAAATTGAGAATCCGTAATTAGTTTAAGTAAATTTAACATATAATCTTATGACATGCATGCATTGTTGCTTTAAATAAAGTATAATATAAATGTTGGATTTGGTCAAACGATTTCCTGGTTTATTTCAACGTTTCATTATTTAAAGAGGGTTTTAAATGAAAAAATAAAAAAGAAAAAAGGTTGTGGTTAAATAAACACTTCAATATTTTAAATCAACATTAAAAAATTTCTATACAGGTTGTATATCCTCATACGCGTCGTATAAAGGGGTCGTATAGCGCTATATGGGGTATAGAACCTCTCTGACAGCCATTTGAATTTTTCCTCACAGTCAGTATAGAAATTTACTATACGTATCGTATAGCCTTATATGTGTCGTATAGAGATGTCGTATAGGGCTATATGGGACGTATAGCTCTCTGACAGCCCCTTCATTTTTCTCGTTTTCAATGTATTTGACCCGATAAGCCACGTATAGACCCATATGCAATGTATAAAGTGACGTCGATTTCATATGCAATGTATAAAGTGATGTCCATTTATTTTGATTAGTGTCAGGACCCAAAATAAAACACTATACTTTCAATCATTTGTACCACAACTAAATAATATAATCCTTTAATGCAAAAAGGTGGGGACAATTCGAGATTACACAAAGTACATCTATGCTATTATCATTTTTCAAGATAAATAAATAAATTTAGGTGGTTCTAAAATGATGGATGGTGTTAAATAGGTTACAAACAATATTTTATAAAATACTCGTCGGATGGTGTTAATAAGAATTTGGAATTATGAGATATTAACAAGTTGTTGGATTTTCGGCATGACTTGTGGAAACAAAATTATTTTCAAAGGTTGGTAGTTTTATTTTAAAAAAACTTCTACCGAAGGTCCAATTTGATTAGTGTAATTTCATGGAATTAAAATAGCTAGCTAGGTCTTCAAAAAATTGAGAAAGCTTGCCAGAGAAGAAGATGTGGGGTGGTAATTTTATCTAGTTTTTTCTTTTTTTCTTTTTTTTAAGACTAAGGAGTAAAACGTCTTAACAAAACTAATCTGAGAACAAAACGATAATTGTGGTTGCTAGTTCTCAATTTTTATGGTTAACAAAGATAAATTTTAAAATTATATTAAATATAATAATGTTAGAAAAGTATATACTTAAATCAGTCGAGCGTAATTTTCTTCTATTTAATATTCCAAACTATATCACCGGCGTTTCATCCCTATCCTATCATAGGAAATTGCCAAAGAAGGTACAAATTTTCTAGCTCTATCATTAAGCATAAAGTGGTAAACAAAAGAAGAAAAGATATCATTCAGGTTAGGGTCGGATTTAGAGGTGGATATAAAAACTGGTTCGAAAACCGGTTCAGAAAAAAAAACCGAAACCGGTTTGTGACCGGTTTCAAACCGGCCCGACCCGGACGGTTTAAGTTTGGTTTGTAGGTTTGCTTTTTCAAACCGGTTTCTAACCTGGTCCAATTCCAAACCAGTTACAAACCGGTTTTCAAACAATTATTTAACATTTTATGTCTAGTTGTTTCTATGTTTTATATATTATATATTTCACTTTGATTTTAAATTATGTATTTAATTTGAAATTGTGTACTTTGTTTTTAAAAACAATTATGTAATGTTCCAAATTTTATATGTTTTAATTTTTACAAAGAAAAATACGTAAATGCATATTATAGGTTTATTTAGTTTATACAATTAATATCAATGTTTTCAGAACCGGATCTGACGTCGGACTGGTCGGACCGGATTTAATTATATTTTAATTATATTTATATATGTAGTTAAAT
>BJCM01129830.1:0-26045 GCA_018326385.1 Flaveria bidentis | reverse complement strand
CAATGTTAGTCTTTTGGGAATTGGAAGATTGTTGTTTCTTATGCTTTTTATCTTCATCAGCAACCTTTCGCGTTAACATCTGATCCTTTGGTAGGACAAGAGTGTTGGTACTACACCCCTTTCCTAAATCAGTGTTACCTTCCACCTGGAATCTAGCTGAGATGAATACACCCTTTGGTTTAGGGTCAATCATTAGCTTAGACTCAGCCACTTTCATGGCAGTTCTTCTTGCAACTTTAGCTCTGCTTCTTCACTGGGAGAGGTGGGTTGATTTACTTGTCCCTTCCCTGTGTTGACCTCCTACTCTTTAGTACCACGTCTAGGTTATCTTATGCACTCATAAGAATGTGGTGGAGCAATTTGATTGGTCCCCAACCCTCCTTTATTTTGATAACATATTTTGTTGTGGGAAGATGATGCAATAATAGACTAGAAGTTCTGCTTAGAAATAACATACTTCCTAGCTTGAGCCTAAGTAATGACAAGCTGGTCTTGAGCCTCAGACAATAGGGATATTAAATCCTTTATTTGAGTCTTGTAATTTGTGTGTTCATGTTTCAATATGGAAACAGTTTTCTTTAACTCTTCAATTTTTCTTTGGTAGTCAGATTCAGCCCTTTTAAAATCAAATTTCAAAACATTTGAAGACTCAATATCAGATGTAATTTCCATATTATAGTCCTGATACAGTTTAACATTAGCAACACATGTAGGAGTACAGAGATGTTCATATACCCTGTTGTCATTTGTTCCTGCCATTAGTGCTTGAGAAGGAGTCACATCCTACACCATAAAGCTCCAGTGAACTTCTTGAGCCATTGAAACTATCTCAGTTGACTTTCTAGAGGACTTTGATGTAGAGGAATGTGTGGAGGCCTATGGGGTTCTCGGATTTGACTTAGGATCCTTGCATTCCCTTGCAAAATGACCAAGCTAGTTACAGTTGTAACACTTGGCCTTGGTTTTGTCAAACCCAAATTTGTTGTTGGTTGGGTTCTGGGGAAACTGCCTTCCAGTTCTCTTGAAGAACTTCTTTGCTCTGCAGGTTAAAAGAGCCATTTGTCGAACAATATCCACATATTCTACATCATCTAGACTAAAGCACTCTAGATCATCAATGTAGTACTGAAAATCACTAAAGTGTCCATTTCCTAAAACAAAGGCACAGTTGTCCTGAAAGGGACCATGGTGAGCCTGTAGAGACCTGGGAGTCTCAGGAAATGTAATTTATGGTCCAGATGAGCAAGATGGCTCTTGTGTGTATGTCAGGACTGTTGAGGTTGTGTGGGTCCTGAGTCTTTAGCAACCATTAAGGCGTTGCTAGCAGGAAGACTCAGGGGTCTGCTTGTCTAATCCCCTCTCTTGCTCTCCATTTTCAAACGGTATCCATCTAGGATGCCATAAAGTTCAGTCATAGTGAGGGTGTTCAGATTTTATGTCCTCTTCATACAGACACAGTAGAACGTGCACTCATTAGGAAGAGCACTCATGAACTTTCTAGTGAGGTCTCTAAGTTCAGGAGTGATTCCCACAGACTAAAGGGAAGAAATGAGATCCATATATCTAAAGTATTTCTGGTTGAGGGTCTCTCCAGCAATGTAGGTGAAGTTCTCAAACTACTGCTTTAGTGAGTCCTTCTTGGATTCATTTGAGCTAGAGTACATTTGAGCAAGTGCATCAAACAGTTCTTTAGCTGACTTGCAATGCTCAAACCCCACCATGATGAAGTAAGGTAATGTAGACATAAGAATAGTCATTACATTGTTGTCAACGTCCATCTACTTTCGATCCTCATCAGAGTAGTCTTCAACAGCCTTCTCTATCATAGCACCGTTTCCACCAGGTGCTACCACCTTGGGTTTATACAACCCATTGACAATAGAGTACCACATCTTGCTATCTTTAAACCTGATGAAGCCTTCCATGCGTCTACTCCATGACCTGAAGTTTTCAGGTGTAATGATGGGAGTTTTAGTCATGGTTCCCATCTCTACTTCAGATTTGTTGAGGGCCATTTTGAGTGAGTTGTAAGGAGGAGTTAAAAACAGGTTGATTTGGATGGTAAGATCTCACAATCAAGAGCCTAAAGAGCTCTAATACCAATTGCAGGATCGGTTTATGTCACTAAACACTTGGTTTTTCTCTTAAGATCACTTAAACTACAATCGGATGAAGCAGAGTCTCTAAGAGTTGATAATAATATAATAAGTAACAATGAACACAAAAATATAATTTTCATGGTACTTGCATATATTGCTTCTCAACTCAAAGTGTTACAAGACTCTTACAAGCATATGACATGAGTTACAATGAGAAACTATATATAATACTACCTACAGTCGGATATACTTTGATACCAGCTGGAATCCTCTAACTAAAGCAAATACTACAAAGCTATAGTTCAAGGTATATTATATAATGTCTTATCTAAGATAAGTTAGTCATGACATGTCCATCACTTATCTTTTGTCGCCAACTTAAATTGGCAACCGTGCTATCTACTAAAGGTAAACAGTGGAATAAAGTATGGTCAACTGCAAGGCCATTTGAGAAAACGCCATGTGGTATATTAGAGGTCTGCAACGGAGTGTCACAAACACCTTACTTATTTCCAGTAGTTCATAGCAGTGTCTTCCGAAGGCTAGTTGGCTTCGGAAGAAGAAGTACTTCCGAAGCCACTTATACTTCGGAAGAGGCTGCTTCTTCTGAGGCTTGAGAACTTCTTCTTTTCTTCATACTTCAGAAGTTGTCTACTGATCTTTTCTGTTTAGACTTGATCTTCGGAAGTGAGTACTTTAACTTTGGAAGTAGAATTTTTCTTCAGAAGATGATCTTTCATTTTGTCTTTGGATGAACTCTGTTTCCTTCGGAAGTTCTACACTTGGCTTCGGAAGCCTTTGTTAGTTACACCAAAATTTGTCTAAGTGATTTGGTTTTGGTTGCACCATCCTTCTTCTTCATCCAACAATACAAAAGATCAAATTGCCAAATTTGCTAAGAAACCAGGTAATGGACACTTCTTTGGATACTCTTCTCAAGCTAAGGCTTATGAAGTATACATTCTCAAAAATAGACTAGTTGACGAGTCAACTAATATGACTTTCAATGAGCACACTCCTAGTGTCATAGGTTCTGGTCCAGATTGGCTATTTGATCTTGATTTAGTTACAAACTATTTTAACAAATCTTGTGAGCATGTTTCAGAGGCTACATATATATTACCTATAGGTTATCCTGATCCAAGATTTGAACTAAGAAGACCTTCAAGCTACACATCTTCAGCTCCAGTGGTAACTAATCCTGCAAATGAAGCTTCTACCAACACATCAATTACAAATCCTACTGATACTTCAGGGGTGCCTTTAAATTCCAGCTCATAGGCACATAACTCAGAAGAAGGAGCTTCAAATGTTGGAAAGCATAGTGGTAGGGACAGTGATTAGGAATTTCTTGATTCTGATCAGCACTCCATTGATAACAACATCAATGATGTCACACACTCATTGGATAGAGTTAATCTTGATAAATGTGTTGATGTGGAGGGGAATCCTCATTGCCAGATCTAAATTTATCTAATTTAGATCTATGTAAGCAACTTGCTTTGATCCCTTAGCTAAGGATCCACAAGTCTCACCATTCCACAAACATCATTGGAGTTGTTGATACAAGAGTAAGAACAAGAGGACAAACCCATGTTGCAAATGTTTATCTTCACTGTTGTTTCTTGTTCGAGATAGAGCCCAAGAAAATTGATGAGGCTCTAATGGATACAAATTGGGTTGAAGCTATGCAAGTGGAGTTGCTTCAATTCAAAAGGCTGAAGGTTTGGAACCTATGTTCTCTTCCTCATAGGAAGACTACTATAGGGACTAAATGGGTATTTGGGAATAAGAAAGATGATAGAGGACTAGTCATCAAGAACAAAGCTAGACTAGGAGTTCAAGGGTATGCACAAGAAGAAGGAATTGATTACACAGATGTCTTTTCTCCTATGGTAAGACTAGAAGCTATTAGGATATTCTTGACATTTGCTGCATCCAAGAACTTCAAGATCTAGCTGGTTGATGTCAAGTGTGCTTTTCTTTATAGGGTGATTGATGAAGAGGTGTAAGCCAGACAACTACCTGGGTTTGGAGATCCTAATCATCCTAATTATGTCTGAGAGCTTGATAAAGCTCTTTATGGGCTGCACCAACTACCAAGAAAGTGGTATTAGACTCTATCTCAGTATCTTTATCAGCATGGCAATAAGAAGGGTACTATTGATGGAAATCTCTTCATCAAAGGAACAAGAAATGACATAATGCTAGTTCAAGTATATGTAAGATGATATCATCTTTGGTTCAACTAATCCAAAGCTCTACAAAGACTTTGAGAAGCTGATGAAGGACAGATTTGAAATAAGTGCCATGGGGGAACTCAATTTCATTCTGGGAAATCAAGTGAAGCAAGTTGAATATGGCATATTCATAAGTCAGTCAAAGTATATTCAGGACATACTTAAGAGGTTAAACATTCTGGGAAATCACTCCCTTAGGCCTAACCATAAGGGGGAGTGTGTGGATGAACATGTCTATAGGGCTATGGTTGGGTCTCTTATGTATATTACAGCTAGCAGGCCTGATATGATGTTTGCCACATGTGTGTGCAAAAGATCAAGCCAACCCCAAGATGTCACATGTTATCACTAATAAAAGAATTTAAGATATCTCAAAGGTGCATTAGCACATTGCCTTTAGTATCCAAAGAATTGTAATTTAAATCCGTATGCATATACAGATAGTGATTATGGTGGGTGCAATATGACTGCAAAGTCTACATTAGGAGGATGTTAGTTTCTTTGTGGAAGGGTTGTCTCATGGAAATGCAAGAAACAATCCTTTGTCTCTACATCAACTATTGAAGTTGAATACATTGCTACTGTAAGCTGTTGTGCTCAACTGCTTTGGATTCAGAATCAGATGCTTGGCTATGGATGAACTTCAAGGGGACTCCAATTCACATAGACAACAATAGTGATATCTCTATCATAGAGAATCCTTTGCAGAACTTAAGGATAAAACACATCAATATCAAGTATCATTTGATCTGAGATTACTTTGAAAAGAGATTAATTAAAGTAGTCGAGGTTAACACAAATGAACAATATGTTGATTTGTTCACCAAAGTCGTTAATGTGCAGAGATTTAAATAGCGTATATCAGCTATTGGGATGATTAACCTTGAGTAGCTTTTTCTTAAAACTAATTCATATTATTTCTTAATATATGTATTTCCTATTTTGTCTATATTATCACCTTCATAAGCTCTTATTTTCTCTGGATAAAATTCTTTTTAGAAGACATTCCTTAGACTTTTGAAAATATTGATCTCTTTGTCCTTCAGAAGATATTGATTTTTCTACTAACGAAATTTATGCATTTATAACAAACAACTATCTAAGTAAAATTGCCTTCGGAAGAAATTTCTGAAATGTCTTCCGAAGCATAAATCTTTCCTTAAACACTTGTATGTTTTCAAGGACAATTTTCTTCCGAAGCAAATTAACTTTGGGAAGCTTTATTCTTAACTAAATAAAGCATTCAAGTCTTAATTCTCTTCCGAAGCAAAACATTCAAAATTCTCAAGAATATCTTTTGAAGTAATTTTGGCTTCGGAATTTTTTTCATTAAAACTTCCGAAGACAATTTACCTTCAGAAGATTTTAGACTTCCATTAAAACTACTTTTTGAGCAAAAAGCAAACTATGTTTTCATAGTTGGGACCGACATCCGGATTTTAAAGTTTATCCTCTTAAAATCCATTTCATATAAAAACCCAACGATTCCCCCCACATTCACTATCTTCTTTATCTGCACTGTTCCTCCGACCTAAATTATCCCATACTGCATTTGTTCTTCACCTTCCTTCACCCTTAATCTTCTCAAAATGGCCAACCTAAATCTCAGAAACAACACTGATTTCTCTGTTCAAAATGGCCAACCTAAATCCCATACAACTTCACATACAACCCAACCAGGTTGCTCTGTTCAACTCTGAGAAAGATGCTAATTTTTTCAAAGGTTTTCCATTTTCTAGCTTTGTCAAACTACTTCAGCTCCCTCACCATTTATCCTACTCTCTATAAGGATCGCTAGCTTCAATTTTAGAAGACCTCCTAAGAGGTCATTATGGATTGGGAGAAGGCAATGTTTGCCACAGTGTAGGGGAAGACAATCTTTATCACTCCGACATCATCAACAATCATCATTAGCTAGATGATGAGGAAGGTGAGTTGTCCTTCCCAACGGAATTTGTCAATCTTTCCTTTGAGCAGATGGGCTATGAGGGAGATTTATCTATAAAAACCTTCAGGAAAGGGAAGGTCACATCCCAGTGAAATACTAGCTTTATGTGGTTATCCATAGCTTGTCCAACAAGGATGAAGGGTAGGACAAGATACATGTGGATCTCTCCTTCATAGTGTATGGAATGGTTCAGGGGTCAAGTTCAGGTACTCTTAGTTTGTATATACAAATTTACTTGCCAATTGTACTCCTTGGAGTATTATATGTTTCTTAGATATGTTAAATACATTTTTACCTGTGAACTGGGCTCATAGTTGAGGGAAACAAGTAATATTCTTAAATTGGGACAAATTTAGCTCAACATCTTTAAAATCTTAAAGAAGCCAAATGTAGGCTTCTCAGGGGTAGAAATAACCCCGTCCCCAAAATGTTAGAGCTCATTGGTCAAGTTGACAACCTAGCAAACACCAAAAAGACCTCAAATCACCCACACCTACAAAAGAAAATCCAAACGAGCCCCTGCTCAAGCTATTGAGTTTGCGCAGAACCCCATACACTTAACCATACAAAAGGAAGTGGATACTAAAGCTCCCACTCCCCTGGGAGCAAACCACTCCTATCACTTCAAGGATTAGTGTTGAGGTTCCTCATGCTCAGCCTGATGAGCTTACAAGCCCAACTGCCTTACGCCTTCACTCTGAGTCTCAATACTCAGGTGAACAACATTTAGACGATAGTTACCATCCTCGGCCTTTGACTTAAACCACCCAATTCCCAACCTTGATTTCTATACTAATGAAGACTTAGGTTTCAATGAGTACCATGAGTCTCTATACTCCTCTCCTACTCTAAGAGAGATGAGTGCTACTGAGTCACCTATGTCTAGCCCACATCAGTCACCTATTACTAAGGTGGATCCATCTGAACATGTTCAGGAAATCCATATGGAAAAGGCTCTCACTTCAGCATGTGATTATATAATTCAAACCTTAACCATGGCAACTTATACTATTGACACTTCAATAAGGTCATCAATGAGAAAAGGAAAACTAGCAGCCAAGAACTCCATGTTGGTGGTGAGAGAGAAGACTTTGGTGCAGTTCTCTCATCCCCCCATGATTCTTATTATGAAGATAAGGGGAATCTGAGACTAAAGTTGCAAAAATGTCAAAAACATACACCTACCTAGTCTTTAAGGTTAGTCACTTGGAATCTCAGGTGACTAGCTTACACAACAGGGTAAATGATCGGCAACTTGAGATTTCTTATCTCAAGGACAAACTAGCTCGGAGCCCTTTAAGAAGAGCTTAACCACGAACATAAGAACCTATGAATGTGATTGATTTAACCTCTAGGTCACCTATGCAAGTTTGTGATGTAACCAAAGAGGGGGAGAAAGTCATCACACACATAGAACCTGGGAGTTCTTCACAAAGCATGGACATTGAGGATTCACCATCTTCACTAGCAACTGTCCATACTTAGTAACTTCCTCAAGTTCACATTGATGTGGACTCTATAGATTCCTTCATTCAAAGTCTTTTTGAGGAATGTATACCAAGGGTAGTGTCCTCTCCACCTCAATGAACTTCAAACTACATCATATGGATGCAAACAGAAGAGCCATTATTCTTTAAAGGGTTTAAGGACATCAAGAAATCTCAAATTTTACGACTTTGAGCTACTATGAAGGTATTGACCTTGTCAACATGCCACCTGTCAATCCAAGCAACTCTAGACAACGTGACAGGCTGGCACAAAGGATTCAAAACAAATTATTGAACGGTTCAATCTAAGAAGGAGACAAAGGCAATTAGGTAATACTATTGGTCATATGAATGTTGAGGCAGTTCCTCTAGGTCTGAAGGATTCATGGAGGCTGCAATCAGGGTTGCGGGCAGACCAAACACTCAAGATGATAAGTTAAGGGCAGTCAGGATTACTTACTTTCAAACCAGGAACTATGACATTGATAAGATTATATCTCTCCCCTTAGAGGAACTTAAGAAATTAACTAACATGGAATCATCAAAAGAGAGGAAGGAAACAGAGGATGCAAGCATACTTCTCCAAATCAATATGGAGAAGAGACAAGTGAGATTATACAATCATGTTCCCACTCTCTATCCAGTTTAAGAAAGTTCTGTGCAAGAGACTATGGCTGCTCCATAAGAACCTCAGGTAGACAAAGAAACTGATAGGATCAATATGATCAACCACTTGAGTGCCACAGGTCTCTACCAGGCATCTGCACTTCTTCCCATGTCCTTTGAGTACATAGAGTTTGAGTATCTTAAACAGCTTGAATTTCAAGTACACAAAGAACAAAAGGCAACAAAAAGAAAGATGAGGGAAGATGTTGCAAGGTCAAGAGCCATGATCCATAAGAGCATGAAGAATTCTGTTGACAGAAAAAGGATGATGAGCTTCTTAAAGCTGTATATATTCTTCGGATGGAGACTTGGCCCTATGTCTCTATCCACCATGGATAAGCACATCAGGGTAATCAAGCTGAAGATCAAAAGAGGAGAGCTACTTGACTTACACTACTGTCCAAGTGAAGTTCTTCCTAAAGTGGAGGTTAAGGATGAACAACCTGAGACAACATAACCTGAACCTCCTACTGTGCCTCTATAAACTTTATATTCTGATTCACAATATGGTCAAACTCCCTCTTCTTCTGAACCTGTGAGGGAGGAACACCCAACTTTGCTAGACAAGACTGATTAACAAGGTGTTGCAGACCACTCTTCTCAGTTAAAGTCATCAAAGAGGATGAAGAGGATGGCTTCTAGACCAAAGTCAAAGAAGAATAATAAGAAGTCTAAACCATCTACCTCTATACCTCAGGGTGAATCATATCAATCTGAGAAAGTGCATGAAGAGACAACTCAATCAACTCCAATTCAAATGGTCTTCTTGCTTCTAAGAGACCCATCTTATCCTGGACCTTCACAACTAATCCGAAAAGATGACATGTGATCAGAGAACAAGGTGGTGAGAATGTCTACACATAGCAAGACTTATTCAACCTACCAAGGCATGATCTCTTTTTTATGAGAAGATACTATGAAAGATTGAGTTATCCTGACCATCTAAGGAAGAAGGGCTTGGTCATCATCATAATGAGGACAATAAACTAATGAAGATCTTCAAATGTTTTGGTAGTATCATCCTAGGGACAGTTTGTAAGGATTCCAATAAGTCGTATGCGGCCAAATCATTCGAAACATCCAAAGTCTCTCTGCATGGATGCTCAAAGGATTGAAGTAGAAATGCTTCAGAAGTTTTACATCTTTCAATAGAAATATTCTAGCTTCGGAAGTTGTACACCTTGCAATAGCAATATTTTAAGTGTAAAATCTTCTAAAGCGAAGACCAACATCTTGCAATGCCAAAAATGTAGTCTTCTGAAACTTCAACACAAAGATTTCCGAAGCCAAAGACTAGAGATAGATTTCTTCTGATGAAATTTATGAACAAGCTTTTATCTGATGAACTTTACCATAAAGTTGGACCACCTTTCTGCTGCAACTCCTTTTTGTAATATATTAAGATGTGAGCTACAACATGTCATATTCAATAGTCAAAAGGCAATATGCCTTTTGACTCTACGTTTGATTTTGTTGTCTAGTCTTATGTATCCATCTAGCCTTCAAAGTATGGCTGGTTGTAGGATGTAGTATATGCCTCTTAAGTACTTGTAACTTTTCATTATACTTTGTAACACTTTGTAATAGAACTTGAGAAGCAATATACAACATTCTTCAAACCTTACTTGTGTTGTTTTGCTATCTTGTTCTATCTCTTATTTACTTGTGTTCATAGCATCTTTTATTCTTGTTAACCAGTTCCCTATTTGATCTATTAAGTGTTCTAAAGAACTCTTCTCAATTGTGTTGTTGTGTTGTAAAGTGCATTACCCCTTTTAATGGTCCTGCAATCTGGTTTATAGTTTCTCCTAAGATATGCTCAAACAACTTAAGTTGCCTTTTCAACATCTGTCTATTAAGATCTTGAATCTCTTTTCCTTTTTCACATATAATTTTCAAGGCTTTGTACATGGTGTACCCAGTTTGGTAATTCTCAAGCCTTGATAGTACCTCCAAAGGTAACCCTTTACACATACAATAATAGGCTTTAATATCATTCTTTAGCTTCTCCAAATCATCCACATGTAAACCATCTTCTAGGAAAGGCTCTTGTAAATCTTTTGTGTACACAAAGTCTCTATCAGGACCATAAGAAGTGACAAGAATGTGAGGACCTTTTCTATTGATTTCTACAAATAGTATCAATAGAATTCAAATGATATTTCAGCCTGAGTGACCAGTTCTTGAAGTCAGATCTAATCTTTAACTTTGTTACTCTATTCTCAAAATCTTCAAACTTAACCATGTTTAAGTTTTAAGGTTAAGAAAATATTTTGTTTTTGTAGTTGTTAGATTGAAAATGAAATAAAGAAATGAAAATATTTTTGGATTTTAGATTTTGAAAAATTTTCTAAATGTTGAAACAAAAGTATGAATCTGATGTGCCTGAAGAGTTGTGAAACTCCCGTGTGCATCCTTGGGTTAGCTAAACCCTAGACAGTTGAGCTAACACCCTTCATCGAGTGTGAACCTCCTTGCATTTGATGGCAAGACTTTCCATACATTCATTCTTACTTCCATTCATTATTCCTTAAGTTCCAATTTAATCATAATTAATTTCCTCTTTCATTACATAATACTTTACGTTCATTAATAACAACATACCATGCAAAGCCCCTGAAATATATATAATAAGGAACACACAAAAAACATAACATAAACATACATAATATAAGCATGCATACCATCATCACTCATCATCATAAGACTTCATATAATCATCATACATAATCCCTGAGAACATCCTAAGTCATAACCTAAAACATCATTTTTCCCCAAAATTTCAGGAATAATTCTATGTCCTTAGGCGCATGGGTACTATACAAGCGCATGGCCACTATGCGGGCGCATGGACCTTCAAGCGCATGGGAATACTTTTAGGTTCATGAGCACTATACGATCGCATGGCCTACACTAGTCATTTTGGCCAACTTTCTAGGTGCATGGGCATTATGCAGGCGCATGGGCACTTTGGGCATCTAGGTACTAGGTACTATTGGGGTGTATTACTTTCGGTGTTTAGCAACACTTAGACATTTTTGCACCTTTTCATGCACATGGATACTATTTGGGAAAATGGTGTTTCAAGCGCTTGGGGACTTAGGTGCATGGGCAACTAACTTCTAACTAACACCATAATTCAGTCCCCAAAATCACATCCAAACATGTTCAAACCTAGTTCTAGCATGCTAAGCAACATAAACATGCTCAAGAACATGAACATAAACTTAAATTATCCCAAACATACACCCACCCACATATTCACACATACATATATACAGGTACACACACCCAACAATATAAAAATGTTTAAACATGTATTGCGAGCCCCAAAATCAGTTAAAACATGTAAAAGTGAGGTTCTAGAACTCACCTTCTGTAACATTAAAGTAGAACTCCTTAATATCCAAATGCACTTGTGTTCAACTGCCTAAAAACACACAAACAACCCACAAAACATATATAAGCACATACCTGAGACTAGAACCAGCCAAGACACTAGAAAACATCAAATTCATACCTTAAATTTGAATTCTTATTCTTCTTCAAAAACACGAGAATTCTCTACTTTCTCTCTCTAAAACCATAAAAAAGTGATGTGAAGGGGATTATGGGCACTCATATCACCTTTTGTACAAAATATAATATTATTTTATCCTTTTTACACTTTTAACCCCTCAACTTGGGCTAAATTCCCTTTCTTCCTGTTTCTTCACTTTTATTCTTCATTTATCAAATTTTCGGGTGTTACAAGTCCACCCCTTTATATAGGTTTCGTCCTGGAAACCTGTTTCTCCTTGAACAGATATGGGTACTGTTGTCTCATCTTCTCTTTTGTCTCCCATGTAGAATTAGATCCCTTTCTATGTTTTCACTGCACTCACACCAAGGGAACCACCTAATTTCGTAATATCTTATCCTTCTGATCAAAAATCGCCACTAGTTGTTCCACATAATTGAGCAACTCATGTACCTCAATGTCCTCCAGCGGTACAACCATATCTTCATCAGCTAAACACTTTCGCAGATGAGATACATGGAATTTCAGGTGAATCCCACTTAACTAATTGGGTAGTTCCAACCCATTGGCCACTTCTCCTACTTGAGAAATGTTTCGAAATGGCCCTATGTACTTCGGGCTCAACTTATACCGCTTCCTAAACTAAATGATACCCTTCCAAGGTGAGACATTCACCATAACCCTATCACCCACCTTAAACACAATCAGCTTACGTGTAAGGCCCCGTTCTGGGATGCTTACAGCTGGCCAATCATCGCACATCAAACATATAATTACATTCATATTTCATAAAACATCACAGCGGAACATTAAAATAACCTTTTATTTCCATGTAAATGCTTTTACAAGTAAATACAACATTCATTACAAAACGTAGTTTGTTTGCATTACAATGCAAAAACATTAATCAAAAGAATGCCATTCAAAATAGAGCCGAGTAAGCCGCCCAGTGCCATCCTCAGCAACATTACCAGCCAACTGGAAACAAATAAAAGTCAGCGTTGCTGAGTGAGTTCTAGTTTTATAATAAAACATACTTTATCTTTCATTTAAAACCGTCCTTTACTTTTGCATGTGATCAAACATCATACGTATAAATAAATAATATCATTATTATCTTCATCATTCATTCATTAACTTTCATTCATTCATGCTTTCTTACTGTCATTCATACGTTCTTCATTACTTCCTTTTATTCCATCAAAAACCATGAACTTTACCCCACCGTCATGCATAAAGCGGGTACTGGGTTGGGGCCTATCATAGAACCCTTGTCATGGCGCACAGCAGCCTGGCCACAATGCCTAAGGGTAAATTCAGGTGTACCATTATCATGTGGTATACCCACCATCATGCATAAAGCGAATACTCGGCCGAGGTCTATCATAGACCTCCAGTGATGGCGCAAATCAGCCTGGCCACAGTATCTAGGGTAAGCGACAAAGGTTCAATACAATTGGTCGGTCACATAGACGGGCCCCGGTGTACATCCTTTTGGGGTAGCTAACCCGCACACCGTTGGACTAACACCCTTTAGTGGGCGTGTTCCCACATACAAGGCTTTCAAGACTTACTTTACTTTCTTTGTTCATTAATTCATGCATTCATTCATCATGTTCCTCTTTTTATTATCTTCCACTTTACGTTACATAATACTTTTATTTCATTCATTAACGCTCAACGTAAAGCCACGGGAAAATTACCACACCTAATAATAAGGAACATTAACATAACCATAAACATACAAACATCGTCGTACATGGAACCATCATAGATACGTAACATACATCATACATACCATCATGCATAAACATACAACATCATACATCATCATCCATGCCCATCATAACGACTATGAGCCCAAAAGTCAACTTACATGAACCCCCGAGAATCCCCTAGTCAAAACCTACGTCTGCGCTTTTCCCTGAAAGTCAGAAAATAAACTATGTTCTTTCGGGCGCATGAGCCCTATATGGGGGTATGGACCCCATTCAGTCGCATGGTATTCCGTGAGACATCGTATGGGCGATTGAACACTTAGGCGTATGGACATCCAGTCGTATAGCCTTCAATCGTATCACTCCCATGCGTATGGACCTCAGTCGCATGGCCTCCATGCCATGGACCTCAGTCGTATAACATCTAGGTGTATGGCCTTCAGTCGCATGGCTCCCATGCGTATGAACCTCAGTCGCATGGTATTCGGGCGTATGGGCTTCAGTCTTTTGACCTTCATCCCTATTTCGCCCAGTCGCATGACCCCCATCCACATTTCATTCAGTGGCATGACCATCATGCATATGACTCTCAGTCGCATGGCACTCATGCACATGGATTATAGTTCGCATGCCTTTTGGTCGTATGGCCTCCAGCCGCACGCCATTCGGTCGCATGGCTTCCAGTCGCATAACCCTAGCTGGGTGGAGAATGCAATCCCCTTCAAACCTGCACTGCAATTTTCGGCTTCTAGCCCCTTTCTAACGTGTTCTAAGCTAAAACCAACCATCCTAAGCCCTAGGAACGTAACCACAACATCATTCAAGCACAACCAAACCCGAAATCAAACCCCACCCAAATCACACCCATACACATACACATACATACAGGCTTTTCACCCAACACCACCAAAAATGATTTGCCATGTGCTTCAGCCCCAAATTCAGTTGAAAACATGTAAAAGAGGGGTTCTATAACTCACACAAAGAATCCCTTCGAGTAGAGCTTCGAACCAACCCGCTACACCTTAACTTTTGCGCTCGAAACCAAGAAAACCGGAGCTTGAACACTCTTTTTCCCCTTTCTTTCTTTGGCCGATTTTCACAAGTGTGGGGGAGGGTGTGGCCTGCCTTCCCCCTCTTATACCCCCACTCATTCAAGGGTTTTCCCGTTTTGCAAAGTTTGGTCCCTCGACTTTGGACTTTATTTCTTTTCTTTCTCTTTTTCTTCTTTCTTTGGCTTCAAAGGAAATATCCGGGTATTACAAGTCCACCCCCCTTATACAGGTTTCGTCCCTGAAACCTGTTGTTCCTTAAGCAAACGTGGGTAATGTTATCTCATCTCTTCTTAAGTCTCCCACATAGACTCAAATCCCTTTCTGTGCTTCCACTGTACGCGCACAAGTGGGACCACTTTATGCCTCGATATCCTCCAGTGGAACAATCATGTCTTCATCTACCAAACATTTCCTCAGATGAGATATGTGGAATGTCAGATGAATTCCACTTAACTCCTCTGGTAACTCCAGTCTATAGGCCATATGTCCTACTCGAGCACTAATTTGGAAAGGCCCTATGTACCTTGGGCTCAACTTGCCCCGCCTTCTGAACCGAATGATACCCTTCCAAGGTGAGACTTTCAACATAACTCTATCACCCACCTGGAATTAAATCGGTATGCATTGTTTATCAGCGTACGACTTCTGTCTATCTTTGGCTGCGTTCATGAAGGCCATGATATTTTCAAGCTTCTCAGTCGTAGCCTCGATCACCTCGATGCTTCCTAACTCTTTCTGACCAATATCACCCCAACACACGGGTGTTCGACATCTCCTATCGTATAAGATCTCATAACGGGGCATACCAATGCTGGCATGATAACTGTTGTTATATGAGAACTCAGCTAACGGTAAGTGTTCACCCCAACTTCCTCCAAAATCGATAACACATGCACGAAGCATATCCTCCAGCGTCAGAATGGTCCTTTCTGACTGACCATCTGTCTGGGGATGATAAGCCGTGCTAATATGCAACCTCGTCCCCATTGCATCGTGGAATTTCTTCCAAAATTTTTATTTAATCCGGGTGTCACGATCACACACAATAGACACCGGCACACAATGACGAGTCACAATCTCCTTAAAGAAAATATTAGTCAACCTCTCGGATGAATATGTCTCACGGATTGGTAGAAAGTGAGCACTCTTCGTAAGACGATCAACAATCACCCATATAGCATCATACTCTTTCAAAGTACATAGTAGCTTCGTAATGAAGTCCATGGTGATGTGTTTCATTTCCACTCGGGTATATCCAAAGGTTGGATCTTTCCATATGGCTTTAGGTGCTCAGCCTTCACTTGCAAATAAGTAAGGCATTTACTCACATACTCCACCACATCACATTTCATACCCGGCCACCAATAATCTTTCTTCATGTTTGGCTACATCTTTGTGGCACCTGGATGAATGGAGTATCGAGTTTTGTGAGTTTCACCCATGATCTTCATGTGTAGATCCCCAAAACGAGGGATCCACATTCGTCCAAATTGGGTTCTAACACCAAGTGTGTTTTCACCCAATTCCGCAACCAGACCTCACATTCTTTCAGAGTTAAGAAGATCTTCTTTCAAAGCCTCATCTTGAAATTTTTTGACTTGCTTCATCACATCAGAGGTCATGATCAACTTGTACGCTTTCACCCGAATCGATTCAGGTCTCTCTTTGCGGCTAAGGGCATCTGCCACCACGTTGGCTTTGCCTGAATGGTAGTGGATCTCGCAATCATAATCCTTTATAATCTCAAACCATCTTCTCTGCCTTATGTTCAAATCTTTTTGCTCAAAGAAGTATTTCAAGCTCTTGTGGTCAGTGAATATGGTGCACTTTGTGTCGTATAGGTAGCGTCTCCAAATCTTTAACGCAAAGACCACGGCTCGTAGCTCCAAGTCATGAGTAGGGTAGTTGACCTCATGAATCTTCAACTATCGGGATGCATAGGCTATAACCTTACCCCTTTGTATTAACACAAACCCCAACCCCGAGTAGGAAGAATCAGAATAAACCACTAGATCTTCACTTCCATCGGGTAATGACAGAATAGGAGCTTGAGTCAACCTCGCCTTCAATTCCTCGAACGTCTTCTCTTGAGCTTGACCCCATACGAACTTCACATCTTTTCAGGTCAACTTGGTTAGTGGAGAAGCGATCTTAGAGAAGTATCGAATGAACCTCCTGTACTAGCCCGCCAAACCTAAGAAACAACGAAACTCAGATGGCGTCTTTGGAGACTTCCATTGCATCACTACCTCCACCTTTGTCAGGTCCACCATAATCCTGTCAGGATTCACCACATGACCCAAGAATTGGACCTCACGCAACCAGAATGCGAACATGGAGAATTTAGCATACAACTTCTCCCTTCTCAACGTCTCCATCACCTCTCGAATATGACTAGCATGCTCCTCGTCACTCTTGGAATAAATCAGGATATCATCGATAAACGCAATCATTGATTTATCCAACGTTGGTCGGCAAACTCGATTTATCAAGTCCATAAAAGCAGCTGGCGCGTTAGTCAAACCAAATGACATAACAAGGAACTCGTAGTGACCATAGCACGTGCGAAAAGATGTTTTAGGGACATCCTACTATTGACCTTTAACTGATGGTAGCCCAATCGAAGATCTATCCTTGAGAACCAACTGGCACCTTGGAGCTGATCAAACAAATCATCAATTCTTAGTAAGGGGTATCGGTTCTTTATTGTCAACCTATTCAGCTCACGGTAGTCAATACACATCCTCATACTACCGTCTTTCTTCTTCATGAATAAGACCGGAGAACCCCAAGGAGAGATACTCGGTCTAATAACCCCTTATCAAGCAGATATTGCAATTGCTCCATCAATTCTTTCATCTCAGTCGGAGCCAACCGATACGATGCCTTGGCAACAGGTTGGGCACCTGGTATCAAATCAATCTGAAACTCGATCTCGCGGTCAGGTTGCACTCCTGGTAAGTCTTCCGGAAACACATCTGGAAAGTCACACACAACCAAGACATCGAATAGCTATGGTGTTGGTGTTTCCACATCCTTCACATAAGCCAAGTAGGCGCTACATCCACGCCTCATACAATTTCCAGCCACCGCCATCGAAATCACTTTCGGAATCATAGTAACTCGATCACCATAAACCGTCACCAAACTACTGTCAGGCACTGTCAAACGAATCATCTTCTTGTGACACACAATGTTCGCTTCATAGTTCGCTAACCAATCCATCCCAAGAACCACATCGAAACCACCTAAGGTCATCACGAATGGTCTAACCAGAAACTTATGACCTTCTAATTTCACATCACATCCTTCTATCACCTCAGAAATTCTAGTAGACCTACCTATGGTAGTTTCTACAACAAAAGGCACATCTATATTCTTACTACTAACATGCAGTTTCGCACAGAAAGCAGTAGAAATTAAACTTTTACTAGCACTAGAATCAAATAACACAGAAGCTAAAGTTTGGTTTACTAGAAACGTACCTGACACACCATCAGGGTTCGTCCTAGCCTCCTCCTGCGTCATCATGAACGCTCTGGCGCTCACCCTCGGTCCTTCACCCCTAGTCTTCTTTACCCCAAAACCCTCAGCACTTGGCTTGTTACAGTCTCTACTCATGTGGCCCTCCGCGCCACAATTAAAACCTCTGCCTGCACGACAGTCCTTTGCTATGTGTCCCATCCTCCCACACTTGAAGCACAACTTCAATCCTAGCATACATTCTCCAATATGCTCATTTCTACATTTGCCACACTTCTCGATCCTGCACCATTGTGACCACATGGCGGTCATCTACCCGTGCCTTCTTGTTACTCGTCGGGGCACCACATTTCTTGCTTCCTTCGGTCATCACCAAAGTCCTTTCATCATACAGTCTCCCTGCAAAATCAACTGCCGACCTAAACGTGCTCGGTCGGGCGGCGATCATGTGCCTATAGATATCCGCTTGGCAATCCCTGAATATATTTCCTGATCTTTCATGACAGAGGCGTCACCTAATCCGGCACCAGCCATGCCATTTTGTTAAACTTGGTAGTGTATTGCTATGTGTCATCGTTCCCGCCTCCAACTGCAGGAACTCCCTTTCAACTTTGTCCATCTCACGGTGAGGACAGAACTCCTCAATCACCAATCTTTTCAACTCAAACCACTTCATTCTCCTAATGGCCTGACTACCCTTAGCTTGGACAATATTGTCCCACCAACATAAAGCTAAGTCCACGAAAGAGTGGGTAGCAAACTTCACTTTCTGATCCTCTCGGCACTAGCTTATGTTCAGAACAGCTTCCATATCTCTCACGCACCGGTGAGCAGCAGCAGTGCCTTTGCAATCAAAAGTAGGGGGCTTGCATGTGTCGCCTTCGGTGTAGACGGTAAGATTGTCTGCATGACCTGATGAACTTCTTCCATAACAACCTCTTTTACTAAGGCCCTTAAGTTAGCACTCTCATCACCGCCCTCCGGATGAGGGTCTCTTGTTCTTCAACCACCTTTTTGGATCCAGGCCTTCCTCTCGTGACACGTGGTTCAGCACCACAACCTCCACCACATGAAGCTTTAGATGATCTACCACTTTCTATCCTCAAACACACTAAAAAATTCAAACACCAACACTGTCATTCAAGGGAATAGCTTCGTTCATGTCAAGTATAGTAAGTCCCTAATTACAGTGGCCAGTTGTGATTAGCCACTTACTTTACTCTTCATACCCCTAGCATTACCTATCCTAACTACATCAGTATCTAAATCTTGAAGCAGCATATAATTCACATAACATGCGCACGTAATACTAGTTAACATTAAGAAAATACCTTATGGAACGTAGCTACTCGGACTGGCATCCCTTCCCTTTCCATCCCATTTTAAGTTTAAATTTAGGTTTATTTTGAAAATTTACCCGTTTCACTAAACATTGGCTCTGATACCAACTTGTAAGGCCCCGTTACCGGGACGCTTACAGCTGGCCAATCATCGCACATCAAACATATAATTACATTCATATTTCATAAAACATCACAGCTGAACATTACAATAACCTTTCGTTTCCATGTAAATGCTTTTGTAAGTTAATACAACATTCATTACAAAACATAGTTTGTTCGCATTACAATGCAAAAACATTAATCAAAAGAATGTCATTCAAAAAATAGTCGAGTAGCCGCCCAGTGCCATCCTCAGAAACATTACCAGCCAACTAGAAACATATAAAAGTCAGCGTTGCTAAATAAGTTCTAGTTTTATAATAAAACATACTTTATATTTTCGTTTAAAACCGTCCTTTACTTTTGCATGTGATCACATATCATACGTACAAATAGATAATATCATTATTATCTTCATCATTCATTCATGATTTCTTACTTTCATTCATATATTCTTCATTACTTCCTTTCATTCCATCAAAACCCATGAACTATACCCCACCGTCATGCATAAAGCGGGTACTGGGTTGGGGCCTATCATAGACCCCCTGTCATGGCGCATAGCAGCCTCGCCACAGTACCTAAGGATAAATTCCGGTGTACCATTGTCATGTGCTATACCCATCGTCAAGCATAAAGCGGATACTGGGCCGAGGTCTATCATAAACCTCCAGTCATGGCGCACAACAGCTTGGCCATTGTATCTAGGGTATGCGACAAAGGTTCTATACAATTGGTCGGTCACAGAGACAGACCCTGGTGTACATCCTTCTAACGTCTATGACCTCAAAGGTTCTATACATGAACCCCCGGGAATCCCCCCAGTCAAAATCTACGTCTGCGATTTTCACCGAAAGTCAGAAAATAAACTATGCTCTTTCGGGCGCATGAGCCCTATTTGGGCGTATGGACCCCATTCAGTCGCATGGTATTCCATGCGTATGAGAACACTAAGGCGAATGGACCTCAGTCGCATGGTATTCGGGCGTATGGGCTTCAGTTGTAGACCTTCATCCGTATTCCCCCCAGTCGCATGACCCCATCCGTATTTCCTTTAGTCGCATGACCATCATGTGTATGACTCTCAATCGCATGGCACCCATGCGCATGGACTTTAGTCGCATGCCTTTAGGCCGTATGGCCTCTAGTCGCATGCCATTCGGTCGCATGGCTTCCAGTCGCATGGCTTCCAGTCGCACAACCCTAGCTGGGTGTAGAATGCAGTCATCTTTGAACCTGCACTTTAGTTTTCGGCTTCTAGTCCCTTTCTAACATGTTCTAGGCTAAAACCAACCATCCTAAGCCCCAGCAACACAACCACAACATCATTCAAGCACAACCAAACCCGAAATCAAACCCCACCCGAATCACACCCACACACATACATATAGATACGGGTTAGTCTCCCAACACCACCAAAAACGATTTGCCATGTGTTCCAGCCCCAAAATTAGTTGAAAACGTGTAAAAGAGGGGTCCTAGAACTCACACTAAAAATCCCGTCGAGTAGAGCATCAAATCAACCCACTACGCCTTAACTTTTGCGCTCGAAACCAAGAAAACCAAACCCCACCAAAGCTTCAAACCAACCTGCTACACCGGTACACCATGACGAGTTACAATCTCCTTGATGAATATTTTCGCTAATCTCTCAGTTGAATACGTTTCGTGGATCGATAGGAAGTGAGTACTCTTCGTCAAACGATCAACTATCACCTGTATGGAATCATACCCCTTCGTGTTAGGAGGTAGCTTTCATGATGAATTCCATGGTGATATGTTCCCACTTCCACTCAGTTATAACCAATGGATTTATTTTCCCGTACGGCTTATGATTCTCTGCCTTCACTTGCAAACTAGTAAGGCACTTACTCATATACTCTGCTACGTCGAGCTTCATACCTAGCTGCCAATAGTCTTTCTTCATGTCTTGAAACATCTTATTAGCACCAGGATGAATAGAGTATCTAGTCTTATGAGCCTCATCCATAATGTTTCCAGGTAGATCCCTGTAATGAGGAATACATGTTTGTCTGAATCGGGTTCTAACACCGAGAGTGTTTTCACCCATCTTTATGACTAGAGCTCTCATCCTTTTGGAGTTAAGGCAATCTTCTTTCAATGCCTCATCTTGAAATTTCTAGACCTGCTTCGTCATGTCTAAGATCATAACCAATTGATATGCCTTCACTCAAATTTGTTCAAGCCTCTACTTTCGGCTAAGGGTATTCACCACTACATTGGCCTTGCGCGGATGGTAATGGATCCCACCAATTTTTTCTGCTTGAAGAAGTACTTCAAGCTTTTGTGGTCTGTGAAAGTAGTGCACTTCGTCCCATATAGGTAGTGCCTCCAAATCTTCAATGCAAAAACCACAATTGCTAGCTCCAAGTCATGTGTAGGGTAATTAACCTTATGAGCCTTCAATAGTCGGGATGCGTAAGCTATAACCTTCCCTCGCTACATCAACATGCAACCTAACCCCAACAAAGAAGCATCCTAATAGACCACCAAATCCTCACTTCCTTTGGGTAATGACTAGACAGGAGCTTGAGTCAACCTTGTCTTTAACTCTTTAAAAGCCTTCTCTTGCTCTTAATCCCATGGAAACTTCACATCCTTACGGATCAACTTGGTCAACGAGGAATCTATCTTAGAGAAGTCTTGAATGAATCTCCTATAATAAAGACTTTCATTTCATCATAGCTTCCACTTTTACCGGGTCCACCATTCACCACATGACCCAAGAATTGAACTGCACGCAACAAGAAAGCACACTTTGAGAACTTGGCATACAATTTCTCCTTCCTAAACATATCCAACACTTCCCGAATGTGACTAGCATGCTCCTCCTTACCCTTTGAATAAATCAGGATATCATCGATAAACACAATCACTAATTTATCCAGCATCGGCTGACACACTCGACTCATCAAAATCATAAAAGCATTTGGCGTGTTGGGTAAACCAAAAGACATCACAAGGAACTCATAAGGTCTATAACGCCAAATGCACTTGAGTTCAACGTCCTAAAAATGCACCAAAAACACATATAAAACCCAGAGAACAAATATAGGAACATACCCAAGGCTAGAACAAGCAAAGAACACTAGAAAACATCAAATTCATACCTTAGACAAGCTTCATCAAGCTCCTTTTCTATGATCAACCAAGGGATGGAATGGAAGATCAAGGAAGATGTTGCAACCCAAGCCTCTTCTTCAAAGACATCCATTGAACCCCTATTCATAAACATTGGTTCAATTATGTCACTGTCATTAGAAGACATCCACATAACAAGAATAAAAATATATGGATTATGGATAGTGGATGCTCCAGGCACATGACAGGGAACAGATCTCTCATTCAACAATTTTAACATTTTGATAGAGGTCCTGTCCAGTTTGGAGGTGAGGCTAGAGAAATATATTTTTGCCAGAGAGAATATATCCAATGGCAATTTAAAAGTTGACAAAGTGAACTTTGTCAAATAGCTTGAACATAACCTGTTAAGTGTTTCTTAGTTTTGTGATCAAATGCATTAAATGATCTTCACAGAACATGAGTGCATTATCCTCAAACCCAGGATGACAATTCCTTAGCAATTGGTGCTTTTTAGATCTCCAGGAGAAGGTATATGTACAAGCTAGATATAACATTGCTTCCTCACTAGGTGAAAGTATCATATTTTCTTTCCAAATATGATAGTGATGAGTCAACCTTATGGCATAAACGAATGTGTCATGTTAATTTTAAATAAATGAATAAGTTGGTTTAAAACAATTTGGTACATGGTTTGCCTAAAAAGGAATTTTTCTGCAAAGATAATTGTGTTGCATGCCTGAAAAGGAAGCAACACAGGGCATCTCATAAATCCAAGATTGTTGACTCTATCACTACTCCATTACACTTATTGCAGATGGATATTTTTGGTCCCACGAGTATAATGAGCATTGGAAGGAAATCATATTGTCTTGTGATTGTTGATGATATTACAAGATTTACATGGGTATTCCTTTTAAGAAATATAGATGAAACTCTTGAAACTTTAAAATCTTCTATTCTTAAAATAGAAAATCAAATTGATCACAAGGTTAAGATAATAACAAGTGATCAAGGGACTGAGTTTAAGAATCAAGTTCCTGACACATTTGGTAACTCAAAAGGGATTGTTAGACAATATAATACTCCCACAACTCCTCAACAAAATGATGTTGCTGAGAGGAGGAACAGGACACTTATTAAGGCTGCTCGGACCATGTTAGGTGATTCAAAGCTGCCTCTAACATTCTAGCAGAGACAGTCAGCACTACATTATAACATTTGCCCATTTTGGAAAATAGAAACCCAAACCCGAATCCGTTTGGATCAATTTTTGGAAAAATCAAATACGTTAGTTAGAAATTTAATTTGTTTTAATGGATCAAAAACAATAATAATACTATTTATTAAAATTCAATTTATTAAATTAATTCATGGTAATTTCATGATTTGTAGAATAAATTTTATAAATTCAAGAAGTTTATTTGTCATTTATGAGTTTTAATTATAATACTAAAATAAAGGATTAAAATACAAGATTATTATTTTTATAAATATGCAAAGTCTGTAAAATATTATTAATATTTATAAGATTTTAAATATTCAATTAAAATAAATAATAAAATTCAATGTTCTTATTAGATTTATAAAGTCTACAAAGATTTAATAGAGAAGACGTTGTTAAATTAAAACTAAAGTTTTAATAAATTTAATGTTTAAATTGTAAGTATTCTTTTAGTTATTTAAAATATTTAATTTTATATTTATTTCAAGTTCGAGTCATAACCTCCTTTTAAAAGATTTATAAATCACCATTAACACCATTCATAACCTCCTCCTAACCTCAAGTATAAAAGCAAGGCTTAGGCCTCACTTTTCATTTGCTCATTCTCTAAAAATCTCACTCTCATATCTTTCTTTAATCCATTGGTTATGATCAATTTGAAGAATTTTATTTTACAAGAATTTTTAAGAATTTTTATACATTTCAAGAATTTTCAAGAATTCTTAATGCTAAGGTAATCATTTATTGCTTTTACATTATACATTTCAATCATCCTACCATCCAATTGTTCTCATAACTTTATGTTCTTACTATTGTTCTTTCTTCTACCAAATCACTTTTTATTTTAATTATTATCATTTGATCATTAATATTTTAATAATCACTAACCTTATAACAATTAATAACAATCCTAAATTAAGCTAACAACACACTAACATAAACAAAGAATCCCGTTTGTATATGGACGGCTATGCCGCCGCATTCGATTATTCCACAACATTATTATTCTAAATGATGTCTATTCCAATGTCTTAGAATATTCTAATAACTCAATTGAAGACTAATATACTATATATTGACATAATAAAATGTTCAAACCCATTTCATGCTTTAACGTTTTTAAAAGTGCACATAAGTGTCTTATTAAAATTCTGGCAGAATATAATCTTAATTAGACTGACCATAACTTCATCATACCAAACTAAATTTGAGTATAATCAGACTCCAATATTAAGTGCGCATTTCAGCACCTTCTGTCTTGTGATGCTTGTTTGAGCTAGTTAAAGATATTTTCATAAAACTGTTTCTGAATGAAAGTTGTCCGGGAGACTTTAAACTAGTCAAGTATAAATTTTTATAATTTTATGAAAATTTTATTTTAAAAACTTGTTCAAAAACATACCAAACATTCTGTCTAGAATCTAAAATTGAGGCAATAATCCTTTTTTCAATCTACCTTTTGCTTTTTAGCATTCTCTAAACGTCCTAACTTCTTGTAATAAATTCCAACCTCAAGTTATTGTTTTTATATCATTTAAGACATCACCTTTGACTTTTGACATCCAAGCTTTCTTATGTACTCTACAAGCATCACTATACTTGTGAAGTTCTCCATGCCCACGTTTTACTGTATTTCACACCTTTTGGGGTGAAACATGTTAACTTTATAAACTTACACTTATAAACATCTTGATACTTGTAAATACACATGCAATTCATCTTTACCTTTTTGTCATGGTTATTTGCGTTATTGCAAGTCTTATATGAGATACATATTTTGTATACAATCATTAACTATTGCTAGCCTAGCGGCGTCTTGGATCTTTGGGCCCGAGAAGCCTATTTGTTGCTAAAGCCGATGTATTGCCTCACTTTTCATTTGCTCATTCTCTAAAAATCTCACTCTCATATCTTTCTTTCATCCATTGGTTATGATCAATTTGAAGAATTTTATTTTACAAGAAATTTCATGAATTCTCAATACTAAGGTTATCTTTTATTGTTTTTATATTATACATTTCAATCATCCTAACATCCAATTGTTCTCATAACTTTATGTT
>BJCM01129818.1:2192-18669 GCA_018326385.1 Flaveria bidentis | reverse complement strand
ATATATATATATATATACATATATATATATATATATATACATATATATATACACACATATATATGTATATATATACGTATATATATATACACACATATATATGTATATATATACACACATATATATGTATATATATACGTATATATGTGTGTATATATATATATATATATATATATTACATATTAAATTCCAATTCGATTAATCCCGCACCACCCGACTACCGCCTAGTGATTTTTTACAACCATGACATGAATACAGAATGATATTAGCAAAATATTTAGTAAAATTACAGAAAAAGTTAAACTAAATTTAGTCAAATATCTGTTTTGGTAACCAATTTAATTTACCCCAAAAAAACCATCAGTCAAAATTTTCTAACTAAAATAATCTCCCACGCTAACCAGCTCCCAGGTACCTGTCAGCGTCATCAGGAAATAAATTAACCTGGTCAAAGTTTTTCTTTCTTTCTTGTTTTTTTTGGTGATCATGAAAATCCAGTAGGAAAAAATCACAGGGCCCCACCAATACCATGTAAAAGCAACTTACATAGGTGGGTGGTCTTCTGGGGGTTAAGGCTGAATTCAGTGGATTCAAACCTAAAACCTCTACTAGAGAGGAATCAGACACTTACCACTACACCACACCTTAACCTGGTCAATGTTGTCACACTCTGATGAGGTGATCAACTTTAAAATATCTAGATCATGATATTTGAAAGTTAGTAGAAATGGTTTTCTAGGGTAAACTAGGTCAGTCACTCATAGAATTTGGCTAAATGGTTAGATTTTGTTCAACAAAAGAAAACTACTACAATTAACCCAAGTAATTATAATAGTGAACTCTTGTGCCAAGGGAGAAAAGTGTACCAGACCAAAATGGTCCCCAGACACCTGGGATGAACAATTTACTCCTTGAGACAGCCATATGACAGGTGGAAGTTCCACATACCAAAACCATACGCCGGCATATAGCATCGTCATCATCAGATTCTGAAAAGGCAATGTTCTAATAAAATATAAGACAATAAAATAATCATAATGCACTAACAGCATGTAGGAAATAAGTTAAATGAAGAAGTATAACCATTAGCTTCAGAATCAGGCACACTTTCCATTACTCCAACACCACCAGCATGAGCATCAATCAGCGAAGTTCCTACAGGAGTTCCAGTTACAAGACCTAATTCCTGGAAAAAGAATCTACTAATGAGTATAGTTCATAGAGGTGACCATTTTGACCCTTATTTAAGAATGGATCAGGTTATGCTTCATCTTTATCAAGAGAGCTAAAAATTAGCTTTTGAAATGAAATCAAATATGTCAATTTTGTCCAAAGTCTGGCAAAGTGTATTTTTTATTAGGGGCGAAAAATTTGGGTTGTGTTCAACCTGTGCAGAGAGCGATTAGTTAATCAGGTCCAGGTGTTGGACCCAAACACAAACATGCAATGACACGGGTAACATGAACACAATCCCACACAGAATGTTAATCTAAACACATCAAATGGGACGTCGAGTCAAACTGGATCTAGAAAATATGTTTGAACAATAATAAACAACTCCATACCAAAAGAATGAACAAAGTTTCTGAAGCATTATATTTTAGAAAGATCAATTAGGATAGAAATAATATAAATTTTCTGGCACACTAGATACAAAAATAATCAATAATCATGGTCAAAACATCTTCCAGACCAACCCAATCTGACTGTTTTAAACCCTTACTTACCAAAAGGTACCAGTTTTGACCCATTATCCAGCCCCACCGGCTATTTTCCCATCCTCTATAATTATGAAGCCAGTTCATAAGAGTGGAAAAGCATTTGTATCGTCATTCAAAGTTCTATTAAGTCAAAACAAAAACGTTCCATATTCCCCCAACTAAAAGGTTTGTTGGCTTAATCAATGAACCTCAAGGGAATGCGAGTTGATATCAATGTGAATTCTCCATTACAAAATTTCTTGCCTTCGCAGCTTCAGATGTTAGACCACATCCCAGAGCATGACCAGGGAAAGCAACACTTCTTCCTGCACATCAAAGGAAGGAAAAATGAGTTTTTTAGATGCAGACAAGAGAACAAAATCAACATAATAACCAAAATTTTCTGATCAGCGTGAACATCAAGGGGATGTTTGGATTGCGTTTTGAAAACAATTATCTGATTATTTTTCCTAAATGTTGCAATATGCAGCTTCAGTGTATGGTAAACAGAATTTGCTTCTGATTACTTGGTTATTTAACGGTCAAATAATCTGGACTATCAGATCCAACAAAATCTAGTTACTCCCTTTCTAACCTAAGACAAGAGGCTTCAAATCATCTAAGAAATTGTCTCTATTTTTTCACAGTAATGGCATTTCTTTAACTTAAGTTAATAAATCCTCAAATAATCAGCTTTGCCAAACACTCAGCCATCTGATTATCTTACTATTAGTCTATTACAACTCACACCATGCACCATCTTCTACTCCACTTTTACTACAGTTGATTATCTTATCCTGATTATTGAATATCATACAATCACTTTCAAATTATAGCAAAACACCTCTCAAAAGAACACTATAACATGACTAATTTACTTAAATTTCTCAATTATATGAAACATAAATATCAGCAACAAAAATAATCATATCATATCAAATTTTAAAATTCCATCTCGTTTAGAAATAAAATACCTATTTTAGAGTGATGTCCATCAACAAGGTCACGTAAACCAATCTCTTCCCAAAAGTCATCATCCCATCCACACGCTTCCATGTCTCGAGAGCTGTTTTCATCAACATGCTGCATGTGTGCATGACCCAAATAAGTCCATTTGCACACTGTTGTGCACATACTGCGTGTATCATCTCCCGTTGCTCTACAATAATACTTTGTCTACGTGAGAAAATCAGGGATATTTTTGGAATTAAAAAGAAAAGAAAGAGTATTGTTTACTTGTATGACAACCAATCACTCAAGTCCATCCACCTCCAAGTCATTGACCAAGATTCTTGCAAATTCTCTTTCACCCACAAAAGCTACAATAGCATGAATGGATTTCGGAACCAGTTCTTAATATTTGGATAAAAAGATTTTGCTTATAATTATCAAGTATATTGTTAAATAATTAGTTTCATCCCTGCATTAACAAAACAAATTATCAAAGGATGAAATCAAATTATCTATTTATTCCTCAATTTATACTTTTAAGGGACGTTTACCTGCATTTCACAAGACACATCTCCCTAATTTTACAAAATTGTTCTTTTTGATTACTTTATCTCTTAATCCCATAAATGGTTAAAATTAGTCAAATACTTAAACATTTATTTATCTTATTATTACAACCTCAAACCACAAAAGCATACCCATACTCTAACACCAATTGGGCAATCATCTATTTTTTAACAACCAGTAATCTGATTATGGTTATTATCATTATTTCAAATCACATAATCACTTTCAAAACACACATCCCAGCACCTCCTTAACATAAATTGCTTGCTAAACCTTCTTAGATAATGGAAGAAAAACTAGATGCTTTTACATGTTCCACATTGAAAGTACACATGCTTACAATCAGGTATAAACTATATATTAGCACAGAAAGCATTGTGGAGCACATATTTATTAGAATCCAACTTAAAATGTGAAACATAAAATCAGATACCTTAGGTGGTTGCATTTCAGGAGAAATTGAACCACCACAGTATTGTAGAACAGGAGAATTGAAAGAATTTATTCTTTCAGCTTGCTTTACAGCTCTATGGTCCATCCATACTATTACATTTCGTCTTGTATCACCACTCCAAGATACTGAAACAGGTTGACCTTCAGAATCCACAGCAACTGCATAAAGAATCAAGCTGACTATTATATTAAAGATCAAATCAGTAAACAGTAAAGGTGGCAAAATGGGCAGATTGGGTACAGGTCAAAACAGACAATTTTATGGAGAAGTAGAAATGGATCAGGTTGGATTGACCTAACACACTTTTTGCAGGAACAAAATAATTTTTGTAATTACTAATTAGGGTGTCAGAAATGATATAAAAAAGTTGCATTATTCAGAAAATAATCAAAGATTTTGAAGAAAACAATTTAGAAGGTCTTATAAATAGGAATACACTTTCAGCTACTCGTGAACCTTGATCTTTTAACCCCTTTTAATTCAAGCTAGGAAAATCAAGCCATATCTAAGATTGAAGATTAAATGAGTAACTGGTAGAGGAGACAAAATGGGAGGGTTGGGTAATGGGGCGAAACAAGTACTTCTTGGACATGTTGAAATGTGTTGTTTTGGAACTTCGGACTGATCCATTATACTTTTTGCCAAAAAATCTAGAACTTATATACTTAATTAGTGTGTCTAATATAATTAAATCATGTTACTTAGAAATAGTATATAACAACACTTGGTCCATTTGATCCGTATCCTTTTCAGCTAAATTTTTACCCATTTGAGCCACTAGAGATAAAACTTAACCATTCATAAGTAAATAGGTCAAAATTGCCACTTAATTATTATAATTAATTTCACAACTAACATCATTAGTAGAAACTAACCAAGAGAACATGTAGCTGCAAAACCGATGCCAGTTACTTCTTCACCAGTAACACCAGAAAGGGATAAAGCTCTTTTAACAGCAGTGCAGATCGCAAGCCAGATATCAGTTGAAGATTGCTGGAATCGCAAAATTTTCAGAAAGAAAGAGAATAAATAGCATGTCAGCATGTAGTGATATCTAGATCAAAACCATATCTTTCCTTTTCCTTTTTTGCATCAAAAAGGACACTCATGTCTTTATTTTCTACTTGCAATATATTATTAGATGAATCTGATAGGGCTTTAGAACAATTAGGAACAACTTAGGAGAAAGACAATGATGATTCACTGAAATTCAATACTCAAAAAGTAGGGTTACAAAGGAATAGAACACAAAAGATCCAGGGATTTACCCTCTCTCCATGCACACAAGGCAGGAGCCTGCAAAAGCAAATAACAAACCAAGACACCCTACTAATGCCATTATTCCCCCTACTAATACCCAAGGATCCCAAAAACAAGTTAGCCACTATTACTATTTACTCCCTTGCCCCCTCCTAGAATATACATTTAACATCTTAGGCTTTTCTTTGTCAGTGATCCGGTTGTTGCACCTATCATTACTCGCGCCTTCAAAGGAGTCTTGTCCTCAAGACTTTGATTCCAGAATTGGTCTTTAATCCATGACGCTTCTTCCCAGGTCGTCTCTTCAAAAGGTTGACCCTGCCAATGAATCAACCATTGCTCACTTTGTTGCGAAACAGTACCCACGAAACGTTTGTCTAGGATGGCCGCAGGAGTCGAGGAATCTTTGGCAGCCATGTCCAAATCTGTGGGTAACGTAGACATAACATTCCCGGTTACCGACTTCTTGAGTAATGACACATGAAATACGGGGTGAATTTTAGAAGTCGGAGGGGGTTGTAATTTGTAAGCCACCGGTCCTACTTTTTCTATAATTTGGAAAGGACCAAAAAATTTGGCCGCCAATTTTTGATGAATCCTGCTCTTAACCGATAACTGCTGATATGGTTTGAGCTTCACATAAACCCATTCACCGACTGAAAAATTAACATCACGACGTTTTTTATCCGCTTGCAACTTCATGGTACTTTGACCATTTGCTAAATGAATTTTGAGTTGTTTCAATGCTTCATCCCTATCACGAAGCTCCTGTGCGACAGCTTCCACCCTGATTTCACCCGATACGAACTGAAAAACCGATGGGGTCGATGGCCATACATAGTTTCGAATGGAGTAGTCCCTGTGGATACGTGGAAGGTAGAATTATACCAGAACTTAGCCCAGGGAATCCACATAGCCCAGGATTTAGGCTGATCAATAGCAAAGCACCATAGGTACGCCTCGAGACAGCGGTTGACAACTTCCATTTGGCCATCGGATTCTGGATGATACACGAAGCTCAAATGAAGAGATGTCCCCATGGATCGAAAAATCTGCCAAAACTTACTAAGGAACAACGGATCACGATCACTAACAATCGATTTGGGTATCCCATGATGACGTATCACTTCTTTGACAAATACTTCAGCAACAGTTTTCGTAGTGTAAGGATGTTTCAAACGAATAAAATGGGCGTATTTGGACAGTCGATCCACCTCCACAAGAACATTATAGCCGCGTGACATGGGATGACCCGTAATAAAGTCCATTGAGATATCCTCCCAAATGGCTTTCGGAATTCGCAGTGGTTGCAACAAGCCCGCCGGGCAAACGGAGCTTGCCTTACAACGCTGGTAGATCTCACATTCCCGAATAAATTTTTTAATCGAAGTTGTCATGCCTACCCAATACAAATTTGCAGCCAACCGCCTATATGTTCGATAAAATCCGGAATGTCCGCCCGTGGCAGTGGTGTGGAATTCATGGAGTAAAGCCGGTAGAAATTTTGAGGTTCGAGAGACAACCAACCTATTTTGATAAAACAAAATTCCATTTCGAATGGAGCACCCCGGATATTTACCTGACTCTGCCAAATAGTTACGTGTCAGCAACTGAATAGCAGCAACATCTCTGACCACCGCAAGAAGATGGGCTCCTTGAACCCAAACGGGTGTAGAGACCAATTGACCCCACTCACCCTGATCCGCCCGCTTGGACAGGGCATCGGCAGCCCAATTTTCTCTTCCTGGCTTATATACGATATCAAAATCGTATCCAAGTAATTTAGCAACCCGGTTTTGTTGATCCGGGGTGGTCACTCATTGTTGAAGTAAAACTTTCAAACTTTTTTGATCCGTGTAATGCCATAATTTCCCGTTCATAAGCCGACTTAGCCAAATTCCGGTCACTCAAAGCCTTGCTAAAGTATGCTATGGGTTTGCGATTCTGCATTAAGACTGCCCCAATACACTTGCCTGAAGCATCAGGCTCCACAATAAATGGTTGCTGAAAATCAGGCAGAGCTAAGACGGGAGCAATACTCAAAGCTTGTTTCAAATTCTCAAAAGCCTGTTGAGCGAGGGGACTCCAAAGAAAAGCATCCCTTTTGGTTAAGTTGGTAAGGGGGCGGGCAATGCTTCCATAATTCTGCACAAACTTCTTATAATAGCCTGTTAACCCCAAAAATCCTCGAAGGCCTTTCAGTGATTTAGGGACTAGCCATTCTTTAACCGCAGCCACCTTATTCGGATCCATCGAAACTCTTTCTCCATTAATAATATGCCCTAAATATTCAATAGAAGATAAACCAAAATAACATTTATTGTGATTAACCCGAAAATGATTATCTTGGAGAATTTTCAGCACTAACGCTACATCCTACAAATGTTCTTCCCAAGACCGATTGTACACAAGAATGTCATCAAAGAAAATAACGACCTTAGTGTGTAGAAGGGGACGGAATATAGCATTCATAGTAGCCTGAAAAGTGGCCGGAGCGTTCATAAAACCAAAGGGTATCACCAAATATTCATAGTGGTCGTCGTGCGTACGAAAGGTCGTTTTCTCAATGCTTGACGAACTCATTCGAATCTGGCTGTATCCTGCTTTCAGGTCTAATTTAGTGAAAAACATTGCTCCATGTAATTCATCTAGCAGCTCATCCACCATCGGAATGGGAAACTTATCCGGGACCGTAGCGTTATTTAGCGTGCGATAATCCACACACATTTGCCATGAAGCATCTTTCTTGCGCACAAGTATCACCGGACTCGAATAAGCGCTCTTACTAGGGCGGATCAACCCTATTTCCAGCAAGTCTCGTACCTGACGCTCAATTTCAGCCTTTTGAACATGAGGGTAACGATATGGTCGTACACAAATCGGGACATCAGAAGTGAGGGTGATGGAATGATCGTGAGGGCGCGATGGGGGTAAGGAAGTAGGAGTATGAAAAACCAAAGAATACTGGTCAAGGGTGTGGGTTAGAGCTGCTTGTTGGGTGGTTGACAATTGAGAATTAATTGGGATAAAATCACCAATGTGAGGGGATTCCATAAGGGACAGTTGTGGGGAATCACTTATCAATGATAACCATTGATGTAAGGCTGCTGGAGGGGATTGATTTATGCGAACTCCATGTAACTGAACTAGCTGGCCTTTAAAATTAAGTTTCATCCAAGCATTTTGCCAATCATGCACCACCTCCTCCATTGATTGTAACCGATCAATACCTAAAATAAAGTCTAAACTTCCGGTGTCCATGTCTCCATGATTAGAGCATTGACCTGGAATGAACAAGGACCAATGGTGATAGGGATATCCTTACATTGCTGTGAGACAAACACCACATGTCCATCTCCTAAGGTAATGTTAATACCACCAAAAGGTAAACACGGTAATCCCAACGCATCGACTAATCGTCGAGAAACAAAATTGTGAGTGGCACCACTGTCAACCAAAATATAGATTGAAATACCTTGTAACGCCCCTTCTAACTTCAAGGTTGTAGCACCCCCATAAGCAGCCAAGGACAAACATGCACCCACCTCCGAATCTCCTGGTGTGGCCTCCACTACCTCCGAATCAGCATCAAATGCACACCATTCTCCCCCACCTGGGTCATATTCATCCTCCCCCAAGAGCAAAACCCGTAATCGCCCCTCTAGGGACTTGTGAATCGGACCATATTGTTGGCCATAGCGAAAACATAATCCCTTTTTGCGACGATCCTCCCACTCCGATCGAGATAAAGAACGTACTCCTCTATCACGAGGGAACAAATGGGAATTCTCAGGGGAAGAAGGGAATCCTGATTTTGGAACAACCGAGGAACGAGGTACATCCCAACGAGCACCCAACCCGCGATTGAAACCCTTAGGTTGGGCCGAGACCCTGGGCTCACTACGGCCCATATTGGAAAGCCCATCCACCGTAAAAATCGTTGAAGGCCCCATACGGTGAAGGTATCGGAAACGCGACGCGGAACCCGAACCCCCACTCGGCCGAAGCATCTCCGAAACATCCTTCGCTGTGTACATCGCTTCTAACAACGTCTGAGGGCGATGTAAATGGACCCATTTCTTTGTTTCCTCCTTTAAACCCGCCACAAAATACTCTAGCGATTGTGAATCCGGTACACGGGGTACCAAGGATAATAAATATTCAAAATCATCGATGTAATCGTAGATAGAATCCCCCTGTTGAACTGTTGCCAATTGCTCATATGGGTTATGGATTGACAAACCACTAAAACGCTTCAATAATTTAGACTGAAATTCACCCCAAGAGATAGATTCGTGAACCTATGTAAGGATGGTAAACCAATGTTAAGCAACTCCTACCATGCTCAATTGAGCTAGACGGAGACGAACTTCGTCCAGAGTGTTGTTGAGATCAAAATAGAGGTCTGGCTTTTGAATCCACCCTTGAGGATCGAACCCGCTAAACTCCGATAGTTTCACCTTCTTCACTGCCCAAGGTAGACCCGTCGTAGCATCACCTTCTGATCCCGATTTCGATTTGATATTGGAAAGCACCTCCTCGTGGCTGAGACCGGAACCCCCCAAGCCCGATGACGAACGTTTATCTTGGTGTGTCATCCAACCCAAACCAACCTAACAAAACTCACTGGACTCTCCATGTTCGACCTCCATTGGTTGTAAGGAGGTTTTTATCTCGGAAACATCCGTTTGTAACTGCTTAATCTGGGCTTCTTGCGCATCTAATCGAGTATTGTTACGTGTTTCCATGGAAATTCAATAAAGAAGAGAAGGCAGGTTTGTGGCAGGTCGGACCAATGATAGGGCTTTAGAACAATTAGGATCAACTTAGGAGAAAGACAACGATGATTCACTGAAATTCAATATCAAAAAGTAGGGTTACAAAGGAATAGAACACAAAAGATCCAGGGATTTACCCTCTCTCCATGCACACAAGGCAGGAGCCTGCAAAAGCAAATAACAAACCTAGACACCCTACTAATGCCATTATTCCCCCTACTAATACCCAAGGATCCCAAAAACAAGTTAGCCACTATTACTATTAACTCCCTTGCCCCTCCTAGAATATACATGTAATAGGCTTTTCTTTATCAACGATCCGGTTGTTGCACCTATCAGAATCATTCTACATAAGTCTACAACCAACGCTAAACAAAATGTGACATTTTCAAAAAGTTCGTTTGAGATGTTAAATTAACATGTGCACTTAAAGCAGAAGCTTTCCACATGACATAAACATTAACCACTTTAAGTCAACAACCACGCTAATGTCCAATTTTAAAGCGTCTTTTGAGGATATAACATCATTTTTTGAATTATAAGTCTGAATTTTATTTAGTGAACATCCAAGTATGATATTTTCATGGTCTAAATTACTAGTAAAAAACTACTATTTATCACCTCAACACAGTCACCTTCTTTCCAAATTTGTATCGGACTGCTAGCAGTACCCAGAAGTTTCCCAGCCCCATCAAAAAGGCCTGTAACACATAGTATTATGAGTTCAGCAATACATAACAAGTTATAGCGCTCTTTTGTGTTTTGCTAGAAATAAAATACACCCTTTATCCCAAAAGAAATTGCAAAACTTCACATTTCGGGTTATTTCAAAAGAATGTATAATTTTCTTATTGGTGAGTTTCTAATCCTATTTTTAATTTTCTGCCCATCAGCAAACACACCAAATTAATAACTTATAAATTGGTCCAAAATTGTTATTGCACTTGTTATGAGGCATTTTAGATACTGGTTAATAGCCAAACGATTGTGCAAGCAAACAATGTACTTGTACAATCTTCAAAACAGTTCTAAGTTTTATCAAGGAGAACTTAATACCATAAATCAATGTTTCTAATCCTGTAATTAAGATGCTTTATGACGAAGCCCGTAATCAATAGTACCCTGGAGATAACGAAGAACGCGCTTCATGAACTGAAAATGCGGCTCCCGGGGTGTATGCATAAACAAACAAATTTGTTGGACAGCGTAGGAAATATCAGGCCTTGTGAAGGTGAGATATTGAAGGGCACCGGCAAGAGTGCGATATAGAGTCCCATCCGGAAGGAGTGCACCAGCGGTGGCACTCAGTTTGGCGGATGTGTCCATAGGTGTCGTACATGGCTTGCATGTTGTCATAGATGCTCGTTGAAGAATCTCACGAGCATAAGTAGCTTGAGATAGAAATAGACCATGGCTATCGTTGGACAGCGTAGGAAATATCAGGCCTTGTGAAGGTGAGATATTGAAGGGCACCGGCAAGAGTGCGATATAGAGTCCCATCCGGAAGGAGTGCACCAGCGGTGGCACTCAGTTTGGCGGATGTGTCCATAGGTGTCGTACATGGCTTGCATGTTGTCATAGATGCTCGTTGAAGAATCTCACGAGCATAAGTAGCTTGAGATAGAAATAGACCATGGCTATCGTTGGACAGCGTAGGAAATATCAGGCCTTGTGAAGGTGAGATATTGAAGGGCACCGGCAAGAGTGCGATATAGAGTCCCATCCGGAAGGAGTGCACCAGCGGTGGCACTCAGTTTGGCGGATGTGTCCATAGGTGTCGTACATGGCTTGCATGTTGTCATAGATGCTCGTTGAAGAATCTCACGAGCATAAGTAGCTTGAGATAGAAATAGACCATGGCTATCGTTGGACAGCGTAGGAAATATCAGGCCTTGTGAAGGTGAGATATTGAAGGGCACCGGCAAGAGTGCGATATAGAGTCCCATCCGGAAGGAGTGCACCAGCGGTGGCACTCAGTTTGGCGGATGTGTCCATAGGTGTCGTACATGGCTTGCATGTTGTCATAGATGCTCGTTGAAGAATCTCACGAGCATAAGTAGCTTGAGATAGAAATAGACCATGGCTATCGTTGGACAGCGTAGGAAATATCAGGCCTTGTGAAGGTGAGATATTGAAGGGCACCGGCAAGAGTGCGATATAGAGTCCCATCCGGAAGGAGTGCACCAGCGGTGGCACTCAGTTTGGCGGATGTGTCCATAGGTGTCGTACATGGCTTGCATGTTGTCATAGATGCTCGTTGAAGAATCTCACGAGCATAAGTAGCTTGAGATAGAAATAGACCATGGCTATCGTTGGACAGCGTAGGAAATATCAGGCCTTGTGAAGGTGAGATATTGAAGGGCACCGGCAAGAGTGCGATATAGAGTCCCATCCGGAAGGAGTGCACCAGCGGTGGCACTCAGTTTGGCGGATGTGTCCATAGGTGTCGTACATGGCTTGCATGTTGTCATAGATGCTCGTTGAAGAATCTCACGAGCATAAGTAGCTTGAGATAGAAATAGACCATGGCTATCGCGAGTGGCTGTAATACCTAGAAAGTGATGAAGATCACCCAAGTCTGTCATAGCAAACTCCCGGGAAAAAGCGGTAATAACAGTGTTTAAAAAACCGGTATCGGATGTTGTGAGGACGATGTCGTCCACATACAATAACAGATATGCGGTGTGATTTCCATCTCGGTAAATGAATAAAGATGAATCACAACTGCTGTTGCGAAACCCGTGTGATGTGATGTACGTAGCAAAGCGGGTATACCATGCTCGTGGGGCCTGTTTGAGTCCGTAGAGGGACTTGCGTAGCCGACACACGTGTGTTGGTGCTTGTGGATCGACAAATCCAGTAGGCTGGTTCGTGTAAACAGTCTCTTGAAGATCTCCATGTAAGAAGGTGTTCTTCATATCCAATTGATGTATGGGCCAAGTCCGGGAGACGGCCAAACTAAGGACGGTCCGGATGGTGGCAGGTTTGACCACCGAACTGAACGTCTCGTGGCAATCAATACCAACGGTTTGGGATTTGCCATTTACAACCAATCGTGCTTTGTACCTGTCAAATGAGCCATCAGACTTATATTTGTGACGGAATAGCCACATACAACGAATAACCGGGCTATCCGTCGGGCGGGGGACCAGTTCCCACGTCTCCTTTACCTGTAACGCTCGAAATTCGTCATTCATGGCGAGTAACCAAATTGGGTCAGAAAGGGCATGAGTGTAGGACGTAGGGAGAGGTGAGATGGGAGGTGTGGTGGTGGTATGAAGGTTGAGGCGGGCAGGTGGTTTAGATATACCAGCCTTGGATCGTGTGGTCATCGGGTGAGTCGGGGCGGCGGTTTTGGCAGGGGTGACCGGTGGGGGTGCGGTTGTGGTGGAGGGGTTGTGTTTACGGCGAGAGTATGTCTTAGTGATAGTGGATGAAGTGGGGGGTGGGCCCGAAGGGGAGGGCGTGAGGGTAGGTGTTGTGGCAATAATGGTGTTAGATGCTATAAGAGGTGGGGTGACTTGTGGTTGGGTTGCATAGGTAAACTGGGGTGGTAGTGGGTCATCTAGGAAAGAATAAGTTGTCTCGGCAGGTGGTGGGTGGGTGGCAAAAGGAAAGGTGAGTTCGTCAAAGGTGACGTGTCTAGAGAGGTGGACTTTACCGGTTGTTGGGTCATAGCAACGATACCCCCGGAAATTTTCTGGGTAGCCAAGGAACACACAATGCATAGATCGTGGGTGTAATTTATGTGGTTGGGTGGCAGTGGTATTTGGATAACATGTGCATCCAAATACGCGGAGGTGGTTGTAGGTCGGGTGGCGACGATAGAGGGCAAAGGCGGGGGTGGAAAAGCCTAGGCGTTTGGTAGGAAGGATGTTATGGAGATAGGTGGCGGTGTAAAGTGCCTCCACCCAAAAAAAGGGTGGTAGGTGGGCATGGGTAAGGAGAGTCCGGATGATATTGTTTAAATGTTGAATCATCCGTTCCGCTCGACCGTTTTGTTGGGAGGTGTGGGGACACGAGTAGCGAAAAACGAGGCCATGCGTGTGGGCAAAGGTTTTAAACTCATTATTATCAAATTCACCGCTGAGATCACACTGAAAAGATTTAATCTTCCGATGAAATTGGGTGTGGATAAAGGTATGGAATTTTTTAAAATTGCTAACGGTTTCAGATTTATATTTTTAAAGGGTAAATCCACACGTAATGGGTGAAGTTATCTATGAGGACCATATAGTATTTATAACCGGATTTACTTAGGATTGGTGACGTCCAAAGGTCACAATGTATAATATCAAATGGTGCAAACGTAATAGATGTAGAGTCATAAAAGGGTAAACGTTTATGCTTGGAAAGTTGACATGAATTACATAAAGAGGAAACCATTTGTTTATTACATGAAAGTGATAAAGTTGGACTAAGTAAATCTAACACTGGAGCACTTGGGTGACCGAGACGAGCATGTCATTTGATCTTTGGATGAAGTAATTAGGACGGTTGGTGGGGCAGGTTCGGTGAACGGGTAAAGGTCACCCGTGCTATTGTGGCGTGAAAGAAGAGCTCCAATCTTGAGGTCCTTCACAGAAAAACCAAACGGATCAAATTCAAGGGAAGTTTGATTGTCAATAGTAAACTTTTGGACGGATAATAAGTTTTTGATAATAGAAGAGGAGTAGAGGATATCACGTAGTTGGTAGGACTGGTTGTGGGTGGGGTGAGTGGTGTGTCCGGACCCATAAATTGGTAAACTCGAGCCATTGCCAACGAAAATAGAAGTTATAGGAGAATGAGATATGGGACTAGTAAACTTACCGGGATCGGAAGTGAGATGGGAAAACGCCCCTGTGTCCATGTACCATGATTGATCCGGGACGTTTAAGTGTACTTGTTGCATTGTTTGGGCTAAGTCGGTCAGGTTGTAGTCCGAGTAGCCTGCAAATTGTGGGGATGGGCTAGAGGATGGGCCTGGCACAGGTTGTTGGGGTGGAGCAGTGGGTTGATTGGTGTATTGTGTTGGGCCTGTGTTGGTGGTGGAGTTGGCCCACTGTGGGGATTGGTTGGAGATGGGTGCGGACGGATAAGGGGAGGGTGGTGGGTTCCAAGAGTTGTGTTGCCAGGGAGGGTTATTCCAAGTTTGGTGGGTGTAGTGATGTTGCGGTGGTCCACAACCGCAACCCCGTTGATTTCGGCCGCGACCCCAACCAGCATAGCCTTGGCCCCGGGTAGGGTTTTATTGTCTGTTGCTATGATAGCCTTGGTTTTGATTGCCTTGGTATCCCATAGGTTGAGGGGTAGAGGTAGATCGATCAAGATTGGGAGCAGCAAGTACTGTGTGTTATGAGGTAGTCCCATGAGTGAGCCGAGCATTCTAACGATGTTGTTCGAGTTGTAGCATGCTTCTTGCGGTGTCCCAAGTGGGTGCGCTTTGGTTGATAAAAGTGCCGACCCCGTCAAATTCGGACGGAAGGCCACGAACCAATTGGAGAACTAGGCGCGGTTCAGAGACCGGGTGATCGACATCGCCGAGTTGGTCAGCTAAATCCTTTAATCGTTGACAATATGCTTCTAAGGAGGAACATGCACTGAGTGTTAAGTTGGAGAATTCCTGTTCAAGAGCAGCCGCGCGTGAGCCCTTATTATTAAGAAAGATTGCTTTGAGTTTATCCCATGTGGCTTGAGCGGTGGTATCGTTCGTGAGTACACGCACCAAGAGGTCATCGGACAGGGTGCTATAGATCCATTGAAGAACCAATGCGTCGATTTCTATCCACTGATCATAGTTATCAGCGGATTCAACCGGCAGTTTGGTTCCATCAATGTGATGAAGCACCTTGTATGCTTTTGCATGCAACTTGAACAGCTTGGTCCAGGACGAGTATGTAACTTTGGTTCCATCAAGGGTGCATATCTTGGTTTGTATGTTGGTGACAGAGTAGGCAGGGTGCAAAGCCGTGGCTTTGACTTCGGCTGATTTTGGTGGGATGTCGAGAGGGGTTTCCTTTTCCTTGTCGTCTGCCATAGCTTTAGAACGCACAAGGTGGGTTTTTCAATTTTGAGGCTTTGATACCATAATAATGGTTATGGTATTATGGTCTGATGATCCTCATTGAATAATAATACCTATATATATAGGGTTATATAGGGTGAATGTACAACTAGATCCCCACATATTAAGGAGATAAACTAGAGATAGGTGATAACTATCATGGATGATGATAACTATAAACTATATCTAATAATATAATAGTCTAATAATTATTCCTGGTTATTTTCTTTCACACTCCACATTCATATCATGGACCCATTTTCCACTACAGGAGGATAGAGCCATACACGACTCAGAACGTAAACAGGAAACTTTATACTTCAAAATTTTTAGATGTTGGTGTATCAATAGGATGTTCCAACACACACCCCTAGAATCTCATCATATAGATACACATATGTGAAATTTCAGCATCATCACTCCACCAGTTCACATACTCGGCTACAAAAATGCTAATTAACTACCAGAATTCCCAGCAAAATCCTTATATTTCGTATCAGTGTTGCTATCTAGACATAGCTTAGTTGACTTTTAGTGGCACGAAGGTAATCTCCCCAAATTTAACACTAAGAGGGCCAGAATACTCATGTTATATCCATATGCAGATTCAAAAGAAGCAGCTGTGTGAGCTAGAGAAAGGAGGAGACCTGCACGAGCGCTACCGGTGCCGACGTCGATACCTAGAAATATTGAACGACGGGGAAGCGGAGTGGCGGTGGCG